>BMAC01001581.1:151203-167530 GCA_014905375.1 Phtheirospermum japonicum
ACAACAATGAAGATGATGAGGATTTTGATCTGAAAGAGGTTCTGAAAAAGATGGAATCCACCACTCTCGAGGAAGAAGAAGTATCCTATGTGACCAACATTGGAGGATCAAGTACAAAGACCAAGCCACAGGTGCTTACACCAAAGTTCACTAGGCGCACTCTCTCAAAACCCCAGTCTTTGCCTTTGGTATCCAATGCGTCCAGCTCCCCGAAACCACTCAGTGAAGTTCAATGTCATGAATGTAAGGGTTGGGGACACTACAAGAATGAGTGTGCTAACACTCTCAGGAAAAAGTGTTAGAATAGGGTGACCAACAAGCCAACTTGTGGCTGTGGTCTGACCATTCTCTTGTAATACAATCGTTTTTATTCGTAATAATATCTTTTATACATATTGGCATTCCATATCTTTTATCCCATGCTAGTTGCATAGGTATGGTCCTGATGAAGTTACTTTATTACGGTGGATTGGTCTAGCAGAACCGTGAGATAATCTAGCACGTAATGCGGAGTTAACATCGGAGGAGAGAGCAACATTCTTCTCTTTTGAGTTGGAACCAAGGTGTTCCATCTCAAATGTCTTGAGAGAGCCAACTAAGGCATTGTACTCTATGTCATTAATGTCTTTGGATTCTTCTATGGCAACCACCTTAATACTAAATTTCTTTGAGATGGATCTCAGTAGTTTTCCCACAAGATGGGAGTTTGTTACCGCTTCACCAAGCTCTCCGCACTCGTTTGCAATATCTGAGAGTCTCATGGCGTAGTCCATGATGGACTCCTTTTCATCCATCCTCATTTCCTCGAAGGTAGATGTCAGCATTCTCAGTCTAAATCTCTTCACGCTCTGGGTCCCTTCACATACCCTTTGGAGTGCGTCCCATGCGTCTTTTGCTGAATCACAATTCTTGATAACTCTGTAGTAGCTTGAGTCAACATACCCACCAAGGGTGTTGATACATTTGGAATTCCAGTTTGCAGCAGCTACTTCCTCAGGAGTCCAATCTATCTCTTTCTTGTCGACGGTATCACCTTCACCATCAGTGACACGTGGCTTTTCCCATCCAATCAGAATGGTTCTCCATGCACGCTCGTCGATATTCTTTATATGCCACCGCATCCTCTGTTTCCAGAGAGAATAATTCTCTCCATTGAGGATCGGAGGCCTTGGGTTGCCTTGAGCATCCATAGCACCTAAACAAATAAGGATCAGTACTTAATAGTTAAGTATCCCGCTCTAGATGCCAATTGTAAAATTTGTAGGTTTATGGTTTTGAAAATTAGTATCAGTACATGATGTTGTTTTCAATGTTAACCAACAACGAAACCAATATCAACCAGAGTTTAACTAAAAATATGCAGCGAAAATTTAAACTCAACCACAAAGAAAACACACACACACACACACACAAATCAAAGGATTCATAGGGACACAATGGACATTGTCAAAATAATAGAAGTAACTAAGAAATAATTACGAAACAAATATAAATAATGTTATACATAACTAAAAAAAATGAAAAGTAACTCAAACGAAATGAATAACTACCTGCTTAACATAAAATTAAATATCTTTTTTGCAAGATCCTCAACCCTAACTCCAGTATTTGAACATGTCTAATTCAAACTCCGAGGGATAATTTGCCCTACTCGATAGCAAATCTTACTAGTCGCCTCCGGGCAATATTAAATAAAACATAACTGAAGAACCAAAGAAGAGCCTTACAATCAATAAAATTTAGTAGGATCCCACCAGCTTTGTCTTCACTAGCAAATTTTCCCTTTTGATAAACGAGAGCATTTCCCTTTCGATCAAGTTTCACATGATCCCTCTGATTGTTTATCATGATATCAAATAAAGCTCTTCCCAGTGATTGCTATCGACATGGCCACCATCAGCCAAATTGAAAAAATACGCATTCGCACTAGTTGAAGAAGTGGTAAAAAGATAAAAATGCAAAAACTACAGCGAACCCACTTTCAAATCATCATTATCACCACCCCAATTAGTGCCTAATAAAAGGCTCACAATATGCTGAATTTAACATTCCCGAAATACTTATGGGACATGGTGAACCCTTCACATCAGCGGTAAGTAGAGGCCTCTGACCGTCAATATCGGACCACTCACCATACAGAGTTCACCCAACCCAAATCCTAATATCTCCCCACTCATAAAATCTATAGCTTGTCTTTCTTCTCTCTCATGGGCTGTCTCAACAATAATGAATGAAAAAGTTGAAGTTGATCATCAATTTCACGAATATCCAAGAAATACCTAAAGCGTGTGCTCCTAAAACGAGCTAACTAAGAATGAGGCAAAATATTTCTTCGAATATTTAATAACTTGAGGAGCATACTCAGTACTCACACGATTTGTGTACCACTTGTTGGGTTTAATCACATACTCTATCTTTTATAAACAACATGCAAACAAAAATTTTTTTGAAAAAATAATCGAGAGACAACACACACCAACAAAAATTGACATAATAAAAAGAAACAAAACAGAAACACGACGTTTGCAAACACTTTTCACATAAACGCATTCAATTCAGAAGCCCGTACTCACACCATTGACATAACTTAGAAACACCAAACAAACAATTAAGAAAATAGGGTAAAACCAAATCTCCACGCGATCAGAAACTTCCACCATCACATTCGAATATACAAATCGACCAAATCAGATGAAATCCTTCGCAGATCTCTAGCTGAATTATTTATATTACAAAGTTGTAATATCCTGCGAAAAAAATCTTAAAAAGATCAAAAAGAAAAATAAATTTAGAAATGATAATGAAAACGGAGGGTATGAGTTTGTACAATAAAAGAATTCTTGTTATTTTAAAAAAGGGAAGGTATTTTCACTACCCCTAAAATTTACTTCATAATTGCGTCATTTTGATATCTAATTTAACATGCGATGTGCACCATGTAACGATCCACAAAAATAGAGAAACCAATACTAGTAACGTATAATAAATAGGGCGGGCCCAATCAAGGGTAACATGGAGTATGTAAATATATATGTAATACAAGATGCAAAGAGCGCCCAATCCCAAAACTTCTCTCTCTCTCTAACAACAACAACAGTTCACACAGACTGTACTCTCTCTCTCTAGCCATGGAAATGCCACAATAACAGGCAAGAAGAAAAGCGAAGAAAACATGAAAGCCTCTCTTTGACTCCCTCACACCTCACTACAAATATCCACGAAGTACTTATTTCTTCGGTGGGATTAATCTCCATCCTCACATTTTCTGAAATATGTCGCAATTTTTTAGTATCCACCTCCACCAACTCCTCCTATTCACGGCCGCCGTTATCCTCCTTCCCTCCGCCACGCCTGACATCGCCTCCGACCGTGCGGCCCTCCTCGGCCTTCGATCCGCCGTGGGAGGCCGCGTCCTCCTCTGGAACCTCTCGAGCCCCAGTCACTGCGCGTGGCCCGGCGTCATCTGCTCGCCGGACAACTCCTCCGTCGTGGAGCTCCACCTCCCCGGAATGGGATTGTCCGGCCAGCTGCCACCCAACACCGTCTCCAACATGACCAATCTGAACACGCTCAGCCTCCGGTACAACGCCCTCTCCGGCCCACTTCCGCCGGACCTTTTCTCTTCTCTCACCTCCCTCCGCAACCTCTACTTGCAACACAATTTCTTCACCGGCCAAATCCCGGAGTCGTTATTCTCTCTCACCTCACTCGTGCGAGTGAATTTAGCGGAAAACAACTTTTCCGGCCCGATTTCTCAATCCTTCCAACATCTGACCCGTTTGGGCACGCTTTACTTGCAGAACAATCATTTTTCGGGCCCCATTCCGGACCTGAACATGCCCGGCCTGGTCCAGTTCGACGTATCGGACAACAATCTCACTGGTGAGATACCCAAAGGGTTTTCTGGAAAGCCGAAAAGCTCGTTCGCCGGGAATTTACTCTGCGGCGATCCGCTGAGTTCCTGTAAACCCAGGAAAAAACTCTCCGGCGGAGCCATCGCCGGAATCGTAATTGGTTTGGTTGTCGGGTTTTTGTTGATCCTTTTGCTTCTGTTTTGTTTGTGTAGGATGTTATCTAGAAAGGGGGCGAGATCCAGAAATGAGGGTGTGGTGGCTACGGAGAAGGAACTTGAGATTCTGGCGGCGGAGAGTGGTGGAGGAAAGGACGGCGGCGGCGCCAGCAGTGTTTTCGCAGCTGCGGCGGGGACGAAGGAGAGAGAGAAAGAGAAAGGAGAAGGCAGTTTGATTAGTGGTGGCAATAAAGGGTTAGTTTTCTTTGGAAAGATGGGTTGGAGTTTTGATTTGGATGATTTGTTAAAGGCTTCGGCTGAGGTTTTGGGGAAGGGAACATTCGGGACGGCCTACAAGGCGGTAATGGAAAACGGGCTGGCGGTGGCGGTGAAGAGGCTGAGGGATGTTAACATGAGTGAGAAGGAGTTTAAGGAAAAAATGGAGGAAATTGGGAAAATTGGTCATGAGAATTTGGTAGCTTTAAGGGCTTATCACTATACTTGGGATGAGAAACTGCTTGTGTATGATTACTTGCCAATGGGGAGCTTGTCTGCCTTGTTACATGGTACAAGATTTTTTTGATTTATTCTGATTTCTTGACATTAATGTTTTGATATGATTGAATTTATACTTCTTTCTTTTCGTATAAAAATTGCAAGTCTTGAATTGAACTCAAGCATGTTGCTTTGTTATTTATATTTGATTTGGATCTTCAGCAGCTTATTTGTTGTGAATTGCCGGGCGGTCTCGAGAAACGGGGATGCCTGATCAATTGTGAATATGATATTTTTTTTTATGCAATTTCAAATCTGAATTTGAATTATTCCCAAGGATTATTAATTTCAATACACATGCCAAATGGGACATAGTAATATACAACTATTTATTTATTTGGTAGCTGAGAATGATATCGATTCCAACTGTCTAGTTTCTCTACCTGTCTGTTACCATCTTACCTGGTTTTACCTTCACAGTATCTGGCAAACAGACTGTAAGACTATATCTGACATTGATTATATTTAAAATATCAAACCATTCTTCTTCTGTTTGGTGCATGTTCAAATGTGTCTTGCAATATATTTATATTTTGAAACCAAGTTTGATAGAATGTTATACACTGACTAAACATTTTGTCTTCAATTCACATTTATGTGCTCACCTCTGTACTCATTCAACCTGTTCTCCATTCATCTATCTACATGTATATTACTTTCATCATAGTATTGTAATTTATTTTTTATTGTGAAACTTATGTTTTCATATACTTGTTTCCAATGTTGCAGGAAACAAGGGAGCCAGCAGAACACCGTTGAACTGGGAAACGAGGGCTGCCATTGCTCTCGGAGCTGCCAGAGGAATTTCGTACCTTCATTCACAAGGCTCAACCATTTCCCATGGCAACATTAAGTCATCAAACATCCTCCTCACGAAATCATTCGAAGCTCGTGTTTCGGACTTCGGTCTCGCTCAGCTCGCAGGCCCCGCCACCACTCCCAACCGCATCGCTGGCTATAGGGCTCCGGAGGTAACAGATCCTCGTAAAGTCTCTCAGAAAGCGGATGTCTACAGTTTTGGCGTATTGCTATTGGAACTGCTAACGGGTAAGGCTCCGACACATTCTTTGATGAACGAAGAGGGTGTTGATCTCCCGAGGTGGGTCCAGTCCGTCATCCGTGAAGAGTGGACGGCCGAGGTTTTCGATCTCGAGCTTCTTCGTTACCAAAACGTCGAGGAGCATATGGTTCAGCTCTTGCAGCTTGCGGTCGACTGTACGGCGCAATATCCCGACCAGCGTCCTGTGATGGTCAAGGTTGTTATGAAGATCGAAGAGCTTTGCCGTTCGAGTTCGCAGGATGATATTGTCAATGTGTTGGAGGAGCAAAACGGCATCGGTTTGGTCTGACCAGCTAGACCTAGTGCCTGGAATATAAATGTAATGTGGTGGTTTATTTGTTTGTTTGTTTGTTCATTTTTGAGGATACTCTTTCTTTGAGAATCAACTCTGCTTTTTTCATTTTTTGTTTTTTTTAATATTTCCCTCCTTTGCTGTCATGAAAGTAGTTTCTTTTTGGGAATTCTTTAACATTCTTCGTCATTGTCTGAACTGTAAAATAACTGTCAATTTATTCTTGTTGAGCTGGTGGTGACGTTTTAATATACATTTATATGCCTTGCCAACAAAGCTAATAGCGCTCTCTCTCTATCTATAGAGAGAGAAGAGAGTAGGGTTCAACTGAGTATTCCTAACTTATACGAGAATTTATGATCAATTTAAATCTTGGCTTTTAGATTATATTAGTTGAGTGACATGAATTTATTTTAAGATTTGATTGGATTTTAACAAGGAAAGGTATGGTAGGCATTCACCTATATGCTGTTATGGATCTTTCCATAAATCACGTTTATTCAGCATGTTTCCATTCTCGTTAAGTTTTTTTTTTTTTATTTTTTCCGTCAGTTTTTATTTATTTAAATTTGCTTAATTGTTTCCTTCACATCCCCCCATACAGTTGTTCTTAAGCATAATGGAGTCGTCAGGTATTTTTTTTTCCATTTTTTTTTTTTTTTTGCAATAGTTGCTTTGCGGTGCATTCCCCCTATATTCTTTTCCCATCATCACTTCAGGTATGTTTTTAGTAATTTTTATGTATTTAACGTAGAGTTGTTTGTATTTCTTTTGGTAGTTTTTATGATGTTTATTGTTTTTTTATTTTTGGATTGTATTTATACAAGAACGTTGAAGAGAACGAAATTGAGTGAATTTATATATTCCAAGCACACCTAGTCAACAAAAAAGGAAATGATTAAGTTGATTAAATGTCCTGGCATTTTTGTCTATTCAGAACATCCCCAATTTAATAGTATTTGAACTTATGTGGCAAATGACATTGATATTTTATAAAAAAAAAAAAAGTTCTCAAATGCATCAATGTTAATGTTATATATGTGATAATTATTTTATTTATTTTTAGAAAAAATAAAGAGAGAGAAATAACATTATTGGATGATATATTTAAAATTAATTGTAGACATTGTCAATAGTAATGTCTAGAATTTAACATTTTTCTTGACAATGTCAAGCATTTAATGTGCCACATAATCATTTTAATGTGGCACATAATTATTTCTATGTCATGTGTCAATTTATTCACTTTCAACATTATTGCATTGGAGCATAATTATATTTACTACCAGCTTGTACGAAAGAGTCATTAGATATGTATTTCCTTTCATAGGTTATATGTTCTCTATTTAGTCTTCTTTATGTTGTTATAATTGTAGTCATTACTAGATATTAATTGTTATATGCCTAGTGTAAGATAAGGTTACTTGTTCGACCCAATTTTCACATCCGACGCCGGAATACTAAAAGAATTGATTTTGTATGTTAATTTTTCTTTTTTTTTTTTAGATTTGATGATTTTTTAGTATTTTATTCTTTTATGCGTAATTGTGTAATTTTAGATTCTTTTTACGTGTGTTTCTTGAAAAGACTCAAATATCACACTTTGAAATGTGGGGCTTTTAGGATTACGTCGTCAAAAAGAGGAATGGTAAAGGTATAACATTATTCATGGTTAAGGTAATATATATACACACACACACACTAGTTTAACACTCGTGTATTACACGGATTTATAAAAAACTATATATAAAAATATTTGTGAAAATTACAAAGTTTTAAATTTAATATAAAAAATTTAAAGGATGTGTTCTCAACCCGTGCCCTGATCAATTTATTAATTATTATAATTATTAATTAATATTATATTTTAATATTTATATTAAATTTGTTAATAATTATATTTACATACTTATAAAAATTCAAAATATGTTACATTTTCAACCCTCTCTAATCCATATTAATTAATTACTATTAACTAATTTTATATTTTTATGTTTAGATTAATTTTGTTACTAATTATAGTTACATACTTTGAGAAATTCAAAAGTTGTCATACTCTCAAACCTTTTCGAATTGTGTGTCTAATAAATATTAATTAATTATTATTATGTAATTTTATTTTTTAATATTTATATTGAATTCATTACTAATATTTAGTTACATACTCAATTTGTTGCAAATATATCATAATCTAACTATACAAAATATTTAGAATTTTAAAAATAAATTATTTCAACTTTTATTATAAATACAATTTATTTAGTTATTATCATAAATAAGTTTTTTTCTAATTGAAATCATTTCATATGTAATTTTTCTTTTAATTAAAATAATTAATTTATATTTTTTCTACTAATTATATATGACTTGTTTATATTTAATATTAGGAGTATAAAAGAAAATTATTGTACGAATTATAATAAAAGAAAACTACTAAGTTAGGCTAAATATAATTAAAAAAAATTAAATTAGGCAAGATACAATAAAAGAAAAATATTAAATTATGTATATATTAGGCTTGGATGACACATAAGCAACCAAAACACAATTTTTTTTATTACCCAAACGAAGCATACAAAGCTCACACATAGATTAAGAGAATTTGGCATTAACACCCTTGTATTACACGGGAATTATCAAAAGATAAATATAAAAAATACTTTTGATAATTATAAAATTTAAAACAAAAGAACAAAATAATGTATTCTCAACCCGTGCCTTTCAGATGTCTATTCTATTTATTAATTATTATACATATTAAATAATTTTATATTTTATGTAAAAATTAAATTCATTAATAATCTTAGTTACATACTTGCAAAATTCAAAATGCGTCACATTTTAAACCCGTGTAATATCTATTAATTATTATTAATAAATAATTTTATATATTAATATTTAGAATAAATTCGTTAATAATTATTAGTTACATACTTTGAGATATTTAAAAGATATCATACACTCAATTCGTGTCGCATTGTACTGGTATCTAATAATGTTTATTAATTATTAGTATATAATTTAATATTTTTATGTTTAGATTGAATACATTACTAATATTTAGTTACACACTTAGATTATTGTAAATAACTCATATTTTACCTATATGGAATATTTGAAACTCCAAAAATAAAATTATTTTAAATTCTATTATCAATAAAAGTTTAATTATTTTCATGATAATTTTTTTTATAATTAAAATTATTTCACATGTACATTGTCTTTTAATTAAAGTAACTAATTTAGATTTTATCTACTGATTATATATGACTTATTTATGTTTTTATATTGGAGAATCAAACGAAAGTATTTAATAAGGAAACATATAATAAAAGAATCAAATTGGGTAAGATACAATAAAAGAAAACTATTAAATTAGGTAAATATTAGGTTCGGATAAAATATAAGCAAATGAAACACCATAATTTCTTATTTCCCTAACAAAGCATACGAAACAGACACATAGTTTATGAGGATTTTGAATATATATATATATATATATATATATGTATATATATATATATATATGTTATTAATTTAGCTTTTTATGTATTAATATAACTTGTCTTATAAGTCGTAATTCATCACTAATCTGTACTATTTACAATCTTTTTTCAAGTGTCGCAAACAATCGAGGTCTACCCAGTGTGGTTATTATGTGATAAAGTACATGTACGACATTATCAATAATTTTTCTAATAGCTGAAATATTAGAATGGTTATATAATGTTATCTCATATGTTAATATAGTTACGAATTTTAAGTCATAATTAATTAGTATTAATAAATATAATAATTAAGAGTATTAATTTCCTTACATTTTCAATGCAGGACTACCTTCGAAATGGCTAACTTACACCATTTATTTCTCACTCACCAAAAATAAGTTTTGAGAAAATAATATACGACGATTATCCATTTAACATGCAGAATAATCTTAATCCATTTAATTATACATGAATTAAATATATGGCCATCAAAATTAGTTATAACAAAACTAATTTTCCAACACATCTTGGATACACCGTCATTTCGTCTTGTGCATGCATGGATGGATGTCATTCATCTCCTTCTCATCGCTCCTTGTGCTCACTCTCTTCAGTACTTGCCCCAAAATTCTCATCCTCTCCCCTTTGTATGATATAATATGTGAAATAATGTGATATCATTGTGATATTTTTGTGTGAGGATGAGTAGGAGTATTTATTGGACTCCTCATAGAATTTTTAGAATTAATTTGACATTCTTTTAGAGTTCACACTACAAAAGAATGCGAAAATGCCGACGAAATTTACCAACGGACTACAATCCGTCTGTAAAAGTCCGGCATTACCGACGGCTTTCCTGACGGCCAAAATTACCGACGATGTGTCGACGAACGTAGCCCGTCGGTAATTTTTTATTTTTTTAAATTTCTTTATTTACCGATGGAATACCGACAGAAATGGCCGTCCGTAAATCTATTTTTTTAATATTTATTTAATTTATTTATTTTTTTATATTTTTTAAACTAATTTATTACCTACGGACATTTCCGTTTGTAACCCCACTTTTATATTTTTAATTATCGACGAAAATTACTCAATCGGTAAATTAAAAATTTTAATTTGTATTTATTTATTTTATTTATTATTTAATTTTTTATTAATATATATTATTATTTAGTAATATATATATTATTTGATATTAATTATTATTTAATATATATATATATATATATATTACATATATATAATTATAATATATATATATATATATGTGTTTGTGTGTGTGTGTGTGTGTGTGTGTGTATGCTTGTGTGTATAAAATATATTTATATAAATATAATATGTAAAAATATTTATAATTATAATAAATAATATAATACATTTAACCATGCCACAAACACACACACATTACACACACACACACACACCACACACACACCACACATATATATATTATATATATATAAATACATTTATATATTAAATACATATTATATTATATATATTTATAATTATACTTAAATTTTATAATTATATATTATATTATAATTAGACACACACACACACACACACACACACACACACACACATTATAATATATATATATATATATATATATTTATATATAATTTATAAATATATTTTATATTATATATATATATATATATTATATATATTATTAATACATATATATAATATATATTATGTATATATATATGTAAAATAATAATAAATAATTAAAAATATAAAATATATTAAAAAATAATAAATGTTATATATATATATATAATAACAGTACTGGCTAAGCAATTGTTTTGTCTCCCGCCAAAACCTTTTTTTTTTCCCCGAAAAGAAACTTTTTTGGCGCAAAGCAATCTTTGTTGACTTTTCAACAATTTTTTAAATCTTAATTATTTATTGCTCAACACGCTATGAGATATTAAGGATTTGTTTTAGCCGATTTTTTCTGACTCTTGTTGAAACCTACTTTCCGCGGCCGCTTTTGTTTTTTTCTTCCTAAATTACTGAAAAACAAAATCTTGCATTTTCTTCTGCCGATTTTTCTCTCAAGCCAGAAATTCTTCCCCATCGTCAAAACTTCTTCCTAATTATTTCAGAATAACTAATTATTTCCAACCACAAGATATGCCCCAAGACCCAGCAGACACTCCTCCACACTTCCTTAACCCCCAACTACATCCTGATAAGCCTCATCGCCCTGCGGTGCGAGAGCAACGGCGTCGAGATCCCCAAGACCAAGACAACTACCGCAACCGTCGATCCTCTGGAATCAGCGCTGATTTGCATCTTTTTGTACATATTTTTGCTATCGTTTTTGTATCACGTTGCGTGTGTTTCGTTTGCTTTTAGGTGTTTAAGGAGTCGAGTTGGCCGTTTTTCGTTATTTCTAGGTTTTCTTAGTTTTTGTACGTTTTATTAATAGTTTTCGTAGTTTTTCACTTTTTTGTTTTTTCTCTTGGACGTAGGACGCCCAAGAGGGGCCCGCACTCATTTGGGATCGTTGATACTCGACTCGGGAGTGGACGGACAAACAAGGAAGCGCAACGGACGAGGCTCGATCAACCAGCGGACGTGAAAAGAACGAGAAATCGAGCCGGGCGCTGGAATCCAGTCGAACGACTGGATGTTCAGTCGATCGACTGCCTACTTGGTCGATCGACTGAACCCCCAAAATCGACTGGATTCCAGGGACTTTTTGTATTTTGGACGACGCAGTCGATCGACTGCCTACTTGGCCGATCGACTGCGGTCGATCGACTGGACCCCTTAAGATCGACTGGATTCCAGGGCTTCAGGCCGTTTTGACATCGGAGTCGATCGACAGCCGACATATCGATCGACTGCCAGTCGATCGACTCCTTTTGCAGTCGATCGACTGAAAAGCAGATTTTCTTGGAGAATAAGTAACCAGACGTCTTTTCAAGGAAAAGCAACTTGTAGAAGGCCTTTCTTCCCCAAGAAAGCTCCTTCAAACCAGAAAACATTTTCCTCTTTCATTTTTAATCAAGAAATATTCTAGCAATTAGTTAATTAGTAATAGATTRGTTAAGCTTTAGATCTTAGTTAGTTAGTTGTTCAAGCTTTGATTTTGATTTCTTTTGTGAAGAATCCTTCAAGCTTTCAAGCTTWTCTCTTCAAGCTTTTGTTGGATCATCCATTTGGTAAACTCTTTCTATTAATATAGTTTTATGTTAATTTTATTTCCTTTAATCTTGTGTTGATACTTGGATCGTAATTTAGTTGTTATTTTGATCATCGAACTTCTACTTTCATTTTATAGCTTTCTAGCTTTTGAACTTATGCTTTTAAGTTGTTAAGTTGTTTAGATTAATTTCTAAGTTTTTAAAAGTTCTATAAAATCTTCCTTTTTAAAGTTTTAATTTTTGTTAAATTAATGTTGACTTTTTCAAATAAGTTTGACTTTAATTTTCCCTCCATTTTCCTTAATTTAAAATTATAAGTTTTATTAGTTAACTAGTTTAGATTAATCGTTTTAAATAAGCTCTAATTTCCTTTTCATTTTCAATGTTTTTAAATCTTGTATTTCAATATAAATCTTAGTCGTAAAACTCAAAACCGAACAATGACTACTGMTTTCTTAGTTTAAATTAGTTTAATCGCAACCGACGATAAGAGTAATTAAGAAACCGACAGGCCGATAACATCCATCCTCGAGAGACACGACTCGGGAAGAACTCGCCGCCCTACAACCGGCTCCGTACTCTTGCGGAGACGGGTTCCGAACTTAGAGCGTCGAGAATCATTCGATCAAAAATTTGGTGCCGCTGCCGGGGATGGATTAAGGCCAATGGCGTTCTTAGTTACTCTTATTGTTATTGTAAATAGTAGTTAGTTAATTATTTTACATTCGATACACGTAATCTTTTGTCGTCTGTTGTGTATGCAAGGTAGGTCCGACGTTCCATTACCTCCGCTATTATCGCCGAAAATCGAGGAGCGAACGATGGCAACTCCATTCGAGAGCCCAATTCCGCCCGCCCACACTCTAGACGATCAAAGGATGCCTCCGCCGCTTAATTGATCCGACCGAGGATGGCAAACTACCGAGCTAGTTTGCCATACGACAATCCTTACATCCAAACTCCCGAATATCCAAATCCATACACCACTCCCAAATATGACGACCAGTATGCTTCGATCGGTAAAGAATGGATCTACTCTTCCGATCATTGTGACCCAAACCCTTCACACTCACCTCTATTTTCATATCCCCGTAACCCGAGCATAGATCCGTATGCACCGACTCGTGACCCTTTTGATCCGGGTTATGACGATCCATATGTTCCACTCGCCCTTCCTTCTTCTTACCCCCATTTTGACTCGTGTGCTCCATCGATCTATGATTTCGATTCTTCGAGCTACGATTCTTACAACCTACCCACCTCGAGCTCGTATGCTCCGAGCGATGACCCTTATACCTCACTCTTTCAAGATTCGTCTACGTCCCAACTCCCGAACGTGGAGTCTCTCTTAACCGAGCTCATGGAAAGCCTCGCTCGCATGGAGACTCACGCTAAGCAAATTACCAATGACGTGGATGAGCTTAACAAACCGTGCCTCGACGAGATACCCATCCTTGATGTGGTGGTGCCCACGGTCGTTGATGGCAATTCGAGATTTGACGATCTTTCGAAAGAGGAGCGCTATGAGGTGGGTTTAGAAGACGAAGAGAATGGGTCGGGAAACAACGTAACCCCTCTCGGGTATTGTGAAGAAGTTATAGTGGAAAGTGAGGGGGTGTTATCTTCGGGGTCTCCGATGGCACTTGGATTGTCAAGCTTACCTTCTTTAGGCGAGGAAGATGTAGTTGTGCCGGTCTTGGAGGATGTGGAGTTGATCGAGCCTCTTTTGCCACCACCCGACGTTTTCTTACTACTTGAACAAGAGAAGGTGGAAGAGGACGAGGAAGATGTGCTGGGTCCTACTCTCGCGTGCCCGACTACGACTATTTCTAAATTCGAGAGAGAGAAGATGATGGACGACCCGTTTTGGGATGATCACGTTTGGGTGGTCGACGACCCACCCTTATGACCACCGAAGCCAACCCACGTTCTTGATGTCTCGATCTTCCGGCTTTCCCGACGCGCCCGCCTTGGTGATTCTGATCACCCGGTGTGTCTACTCGAGAACACCAAGGCGTGGCATGATCGTCACCTCTTCTTGGATCCTGGATAACATTTTTGTATAACCGTCGAGCGAACGACATTAACCAAATGCGCTACGTGGGAGCAACCCACGACGTTCTAACCCTTTCTAACTCTTTCCTTGTTTTTCTTTTAATTTAGTGTATATTCTATCTTTAAGTAGTGTTAATGGAGTTTTTGGGTTTGTGTAGGTCCAGTCTTGGAGTCTTGGGAGAAAAGAGGATCGAAAATGGATGGACTGCTAGAATGCAGTCGATCGACTAGTTATGTGCTTATCGACAACCAGTCGATCGACAGGCAACCGATCGACCGCACCGGTGGAATCGACTGGATTCCAGAATATTTTCAGATTTTGACAAAAGCAGTCGATTGACCGAAGAGCGCAGTCGATCGACTGCCCGGACTGCCCAGAGAATGCAGATGTGTATATATACCAGTCGATCTGCCCATATTCCCCCCACATCGACGGAAACGCAGCAAATAAAAAAAAACGAGAAAAGAAAAAACGCAGAAAATAATAAAAAAAAAAAAGAGAGAGAGAAAGGAAAGAGGGGGAAAACGACTTTAGTCGATCGACGGCGAGAAACCAGCGGGAAATTCAGTTTTTTTTCCCTTCCTCTCTACATTCAAAAATCTTCCTGGGTTGATTTCGATTCTTCGTTCCATCTTGAGCCAATTTTGCAAGTTACTTTGCTTATACAAACTCTTGGGAAACTTTGGATTAGTTGGTTGTTTGTTGGGTAGGATTTGGGAGCCTTTCTCTTTTGATTTTCATCCTTCAAAATCTTGCCCACAAAGTGTTCGACAAATTGCCCCAAAGAACATTTGATTTGAGTTTTCATCGTTTTTCCGTCGTTTTTCGTTTCGTTCGATTTTTGAAACTCTCCACTACAAATCCCTCTACTTTCATTCCTATTTCCTATTTCCAATGGACGGCCACTCCGATGATGAAATCTTCAACCTTCCCCAATACCCCGATATCGCTGGAACTTACGGTGCCCCCTTCCCGGTCTACTCCACATACGAGGGGGAACTTTTTCAAAATCTGTCCCACCGGCATTTCGCTACCCCTCGCTTCATTAACATCGATTGTTTAGAAGAGTGGGTGGCAAACGGGGATTTTGACGGATTCGGCACGCGTCTACTAAGTTTCATCGACGCGATGAACGGCCGAATGTTCGCGTCTTTCCGCTCACCGGCTTATCGGGAGCTAGTGCTCGAGTTCTTCACCACGTACCAAGAGACCGATGACGGGGGTTTTAATGTCCGTTGTGGGGGAATTGAGCACCGGATCGATCAGGGGGTGCTCCAAGGGGTGCTCGGGCTTGACTGCCAGCAGTACTCGTACACGCAGGTGAGTGGTTTTCATGCGGATGAGTTTTGGGGGAGTATCACAGGCGGACGTGGTACCGGGATCGATACTCGGCGTCGGCGATCACCGATTTGGCTCTACTTGGGGCCTACAAGTTCTTCGCCCACGTCTTGATGGGCAAACATGAGAGCACCAACCTCACCCACCACGAGGTGTACGTGCTTTGGTGCGTATTGAATGGACATCCGGTCCCGTTCTTTCCGTTGATCCGTGGGCAAATTCGAGGGATACGGAAAATGAGGGGAGGAAGCGTCGCACGAGTTGGCATGGGGATGATGATCACCATTCTTGCCCGTTACTTCGGGTTTGAGGCCGAGGCGTCCAACATGACGAGGGTCGATCTCATGGAATTGACGTTCAAAACG
>BMAC01001582.1:9060-26052 GCA_014905375.1 Phtheirospermum japonicum
CGCCGGCCAGCAAACTCGAAGCCGCCAATTTTTCTGACCAAAAAACTGGCAAAACCCACAAGCAGATCCACCCCAATCACAATTCTTCCCGGACAAACCACCACCACGAAACTCGTATGCCAACCCACGGCCCGAGCCTACCTCGCCGCTACTGTCCACTCGTAGCCCCTGGGGAGAGGTGAACCAGCCACGTCGCCTTGCTTGCCACCGATGTGGGTTTTCACCACCACAGTTTCAGGCGGGTTTTCTAGTCATCGTTGGGTTCTTTGGTTCTGGTTTGAATCGGGCCGTGGCGGTGTTGAGGTTGATGTGGCCATGGTGGCTGTTTGGGTTTGGACAGGGGTCTGATTTGGGCTGTGGTGTTGGTTTGGGACTTGTGTTGGGTTCGGGCCTGGGTTAAGGTTTGATATGGGTTTCGGCTGGGAATTTGTTTTGTAATTGACAACTGTTGGTTGTGGGTTTGGAATGTTCTTTGGAAAAGAATCTAGAAAGACTTGGTTTTACCTTGCTTGTTGCTGAAAAGCAGAAGTTGTTGGAAATTTGAAGATGATGTTTCCTTTATATATAATTAAGGACAAATCCTATTCCTAGAAAGATTAGGGTTCCTATTTTTAAAAGTATTAGGATTGGGGTTTGGTGGGCTTGGGTTAAATTGTTGGGTTTTCATTGGGCTTTGTTAAAATAAATATTATAATTGAATTTAGGCTTTGGTAAGAAAATAAAATTAAAATAATGTAATTGATTTTGGAAAAGGCTTATTGGACTTGAAAAAATAGAATATATTAAAAAAAAATATTGTGTTTAATATAATAAGAAAATAAAAACTTGGGTGTTACAGGTGTAGAGAGATTGATGACCAAGGAGGCTAGAACGGCAGCTCGTTTTTGTGTGATAAATGAGAAACTGTACAAAAGGTCGCGCTTTAGACCTTTTTTGAAGTGTTTGGCTAAAGAACAAGGGTTGGAGGTACTGAAGGAGATACATGAGGGCTATTGTGGCAATCACTCGAAGGGAAAGACGTTGGTGGGCATAACGTTGAGGGCTGGTTTCTTTTGGCCAAGAATGAAAGCCATGGCTAGCGATCTGGTGCGAACATGTAAGAAAAGTCAAATGAATGCACCAGTTATCCATATACCGGCAGAAGAGATGATGGTTATGAGCTCGCCGTGCCCGTTTGCACTATGGGGGACTGATATTGTAGGTCCTTTCCCAAAGACTCTGGGCAACAAGGAAAATCTGGTGGTGGCAATTGATTATTTTACGAAGTGGGTGGAGGCCGAAGCTGTCACAGGCATAAGCAAGCAGCACATGATGAATTTTATTTTTAACAATATATTTTGCAGGTTCGGTGTGCCGCGAGTGTTGGTGTCTGATAATGGGACCCAGTTTAATGGAAGAAAGATTCAAAAGTGGTGCAAAGAGATGGGAATAAAGCAGCAATTTGCTTATGTGGCACATCCCTAAACTAATGGGCAAGTGGAGGTTACTAACCGTATAATTGTGCAGGGACTTAAGTTGCGATTGGAGAAAATAGGTGGGCTTTGGAAAGAGGAGCTCGCATTAGTCCTGTGGGCTTATCTAACAACTCCTCGAACCTCTACGGGAGAGTCACCGTTCAGTTTGGTGTATGGTATGGACGTGGTTATTCCAGCAAAGATAGTGGGAGGCTCGCAGCATTTGGCGACATTTAATGTGGAGGAGAATGAGAGGTTAGCTCGGGTAGCGATTGAAACGACTGATGAGATACCGGATAAGGATGAAGTTCGCGTTGAGCATTATAAACAAAGGGTACAAGCTGCTTTCAACAAACGGGTCAAGCACCACTGTTTTCAGGTCGGTGATTTGGTGTGGAGGCGAGCTGATGCGCTGCGTTTTACTAAGAAGTTGGATCCAAACTGGGTTGGGCCATTCAAGGTGGTGAAAGTGTTGCGAGGAGGAGCGTATATACTTGAGGATGCAACTGGAAAAGTCTTGCCTAGAAGCAGGAATGTGTGTCACTTGAAAAAATATTATGCCTAGAGGGCATTATTAGGGTGTTTTTGTGGGAGAAGGTAACTCTAGACCGGAGGGCACTTCTCCCATGCGAGGTTAGTGATGAGATGTTATGTTTTTTTGGGACGGGAGAAGGTAACTCTAGACCGGAGGGCACTTCTCCCACACAAGGTTAGTGATGAGAAGCTGTGTTGAGAAGTTGTGTTTTTTTGATAAGTTGTATTTTTGTGGCAGGAGAAGGTAACTCTAGACCGGAGGGCACTTCTCCCGCATAGAGTTAGTAATGAGATGTTGTGATGGGAAGATGTGTTTTTGTGATGAGAAGTCGTGTATTTGTGGCGGGAGAAGTTAACTCCGAACCGGAGGGCACTTCTCCCGCATAGAGTTTGTGTTTTGAAAGTTGAGTAATTTTCGTGATAATAAATAAAGTTGGGCGAGCTGTTTTGATTTATATGTTTTTCTCATGTTCTTATGAATGGTTGTTTTTATGCGAGCTAATCTGTTCTGAGTACTGGTTGATTGTGGTGTCTGCAAGTTATGGTTTAATTGTTTTTAGGATCTTGCGATTTCACGAGATATGTGTTAGCTAAGGAGTTTATTGGGTATATGGTTTACGGTTTTTACATAAGTTTAAGTGCAGGATTGTGTATGCTGAGAATTAGTACGCCATGCGGATACTGGATAAAGTGAGAGTGTTTACAGGGAAAATATTTTCCTATATATTACGAGTATAAGTACATGTTTATGTAATCGCAGAAGTGTTTTTCGCGCTCAGTTCGGCAGCAGGAAGCATATCTTCGAGTGGTGTATCCAACTCGGAGGAGAGTTTGGCGGACAGGATGGCTCGACCCTGGCATAATAGCCACTATTTGGTGTTCAGGGGTTGCTTCATATCGCCTTTCCAGGTGCAGAAGGGGGTCATTTGGTCGACGATGGCCTTCACGTTGGGGTTGTAGGGGACGTTCATTGTTGTGAGCTATTCCCTGAATATTCCTACAGCTTTGTGGACCCATTCTCTGCTCCCCACAGTCATCTTGACAAGGTATAAGGTCGATTTTCTGAAGGCTTTGATCAACTCCTCCCGGTACGAACTCATGAATTTCTGGCCCACCTTGCTCATTAAGAAGGTCCGACGACCCTCGGTGATGCCTTGTTCGCGAGCTATCTGGACTTGTTCTTCTTTAGCCCGTATGCTTTCCTCAAGTTTTTTAATCTGTTCTCGAAGTTAATTGGCCATGCGGGCTGTCTCGTCTTTCAGGATGGCTACTTGGATTTTTAGGATGCCGTTCTCCTCCTCGTTTGCACTCAGTTGTTTGCGGGTGATCCAAACTTTTGTGCACCCCTTTTAAGATATTTAATTTAAAAACACGTAAGTTTGCTCGCAAGAGTACGAGGAACTTATAGGGTGGTGAGTTTGACTCAAGTCGATTCTCTCGAGGACAACTGTTCGGTATCTTTAGATGTTTTTCTCAAATATAAAATACATGTACATCGGGTTTTTTTTTGAAGAATTGATATGATCATTAAAACTAAAGCAATATTGAATTCAAAACTAATTATCTTAAACTAAATTATCAACTACAAGCAATAATTAGACTGCCAATAAAACGCAACGATGAATTAAACCTAATTAACGAATCTAAGAACATGAATATAAGAAACTATCACAAGCAATTGCATCATAAGAATCTAAGAACGAATAATCAAGCACAGATCAATCGCATAGATAAGCTAGATAAATCCAATATCCAAAATAAATCCAAGCATGAAACAATTAAACTAATTAAATTAATTCTGTAATTAACTAAGAAATTAACTACGAAATTAACTAAGAGTTTAGAATACTTATTGGAACTAATAAAAGCGATGAAATTCTCCAGCTATTCCGGAGTTGAATGTCGATCTTAGGTGAAGATTTAATCCCGAACGTGAAATTGAAGTTTTGGACTCGTCTTTCTTCGATCCTTGATCTCAGTCTTCAAATCTCGTTATGAGATGAGAAATTATGTTTATTCTCAGCCCAAATACCCTAGTTAGTCGTGTCTCTTTCAAAAATCCGAAATATGAAGGGTATATATAGATATAGCATGTCTTGGCGCACAAAAAACCCTAAAAATGCATTTCTGGCCATCACGTCGATGTCGCGTCGATCGACGCGGGCTGTCTCTCGGCGTCGACGCTGCCTGGTTACTCGCATCGATTGGGCGGTGGCGTCGACTGACGCGGACATGCATCGACGCAACAGAGAGTTGCGTCGACTGAGCGTCGATCGACGCACTCTTGGATCGATGCTTTAGAGAGTTGCGTCGGCCCTACGTCGACTGAGCGTCGATCATCGCGGGCAGGGACTCGCGTCGACGTAGCGTCAACACTTGCGTCGATTGACGCTACTGAGGCTCTGTCTCATTTTCTCGATTTTTCTGCTACTCGTTAACCGGAAAGCTCGTTCTCCACTTTTAAACATCGAACTCATCTATTTACGCCCTGAACTCTTCCGGTTACTTAGCTGTAAGGTGAAAAACAATGAATAATCACCTATTCTCATTAATTATGATAAAAAATATGGTCAAATAAGCTGGGAACATAAAAATACAGAATTAAGCTCAAATCATCCAACTTATACCAAAAACAAATAGAAAAATGTACTAAAAAGCTAATAAAAATAAGGACAAATCTACGCTAATCAACTACCCTACGCTTAGTTGGTTTGTTCGTCCTTGAACAAACGATAAACTCAAAGTATAACTAGAATGAAAATAAGTTCAAGGAAAGAATCGTGTTGTGCTACATACATAATTTTGAAAATATAGGTACAAGTCACGCAACGTCAATCACTCTAACATCATTACATTATCGCTCCAAAAATGAAATCATGCTTCCTCACGAAGGATAATATATATGTACGGTCAAAAGCACTCAAGTATTTTCTGCATGGGACGTGTATACACTCAAATCATATAAATGCAAGTACAGTAAATAAGCACGGAAAATCAATCTCTTCTCAATCGAAAATTAAGTGTGTTATCGAACTATGAATCGAAAAAGGTCTTTTCGGGTTGTAATGTAAGGCTCTTTGGACGAGTATGAAATATGTAAGTTGTGTGGCTAACTCACTCAACCTAATTTAATCATGAAGCAATGCGCTTCACCTCATTCAAAAATAAAAACCTCACTAAACACTCACAACGTAGCCATTAAATTAGGCTATTTCTCAACTCGATACTCTAAAATCGACTTGTATCTCAAACCACTTAAACACAATTGAAGCTTATAACACGCTTCTTACACAACTCTTTTGCCTTCTAAAAATTAGGCTTCATAATAAAATAAACAATAAAACACAAGCCTTTATAAGCGCGTAGGCAATTACTAAACACGATTAACAAGACTCACCATCCCTTTTTCTTTTTTTTTTTTTATTTTTTTATCCCCTTTATTATTTTTTTTATGGGGTATTCTTTTTTTTTTTATTATTTTTTTCAGATGGTGGTCCTTACTTACAAAATAATAAATTCCCTAATAAAATTTCCAAGACTCAAATAACCAATAAAAATACGAACTCCTACCCCACCGCTTTTAATGGGTTGTAGGGGTGACTCAATAAAATCACTCAAGGCTATAGGTATGGATTATTTGACTATGATTGGCTCATTCAGAATTTATAGTGGCTAAAAATATATGGATATGGCCGGAATAGGGTTTTTATTTGTGCCTTAACGTCATTTTCAAAGTCAACTACACACAGCGGTTTCAAAGAGATATCAAAACTGAAACTTATTCAAGCACATGCAATGATGATAAACACTCAGGCTACTCACAGGCTTTTTGCATGAAAAAGTTTGAATTGACGCTGCCTTTTAAGGTTTTGCGAAATCAATTGCGTCCAAGTACCATTTTACAATAAAAATTTTTAAAATTTATGCACTTATACACGCTCAAAAGACAAGAACATCAAATCATACGTAGTCAACTTTGACAGGCAAGCCATACAAACACAATTAAGCGCAGAAATAGTGATCAATCACGTTAAAAATATGCATTTCAAAACAAAGACATCAAATTACACTTCCTTTTAAATATAAATCATACTCAACCACCCCCCTCCATAAAAACTTTGCCATCTCCGGATTTTCATAAATCTAAAAGAAAATAAGAGCAAGGGAGATGATAAAATATCCCTGAAAAATGCGATAGTCGAGTCTCTCCAAAAATACTTGTGCAATTATCCTTCGTCTCAGACCGCGTGATTAGATTGTCTTGAACAAACCTATGAAAATAAATAATAAACAAAGCAAAACAAAACAAAACTAAACAAGCCACGATTACGATCAATTGCTACGTGCAAGTGCCCGGTGGCACGTCTTTTGGGATTTTAAATGATCGGATTGCGGCTCAACCACCCCCCTCCATAAAAACTTTGCCATCTTCGGATTGTCATAAATATAAAATAAAATAAGAGCAAGGGAGATGAGAAAACATCCCTTAAAAATTCGATAGTCGAGTCTCTCCAAAAATACTTGTGCAATTATCCTTCGTCTCAGACCGCGTGATTAGATTTTCTTGAACAAACCTATAAAAATAAACAATAAACAAAGCAAAACAAAAAAAAACTAAACAAGCCACGATTGCGATCAATTGCTACGCGCAAGTGCCCAGTAGCACGTCTTTTGGGATTTGAAATGGTCGGATTGTGGCTCAACGTCGTAAATGGCTGGGTTGCAAGTCATCAAAAGGTTGCCGGACTGCGGCAAACTTGGGTCCGATTGCCACCTCGGTCGACGAAGATGAAATTTGTAAAAATAATTAGACGGAAGACGCTACTAGCGGTAAGCTCGTCGTTATCCCTGATTGCTGCGGTTAGCGGTAGGTTTAGTGGTTGATCAACATTTTTAACGCCTTGAGTGGAACTAGCAGTAAGGCCTTGTGGTAGCTGATTGAACGAATCCTCGACGCGCTATTTTCGGAATCCGTCTCCGCAAGAGTACGGAGACGGTTATAGGGCGGCGAGTTCTTCCCGAGTCGTGTCTCTCGAGTATGGATGTTATCGGCTTATCGTTTTCTTAATTGCTCTTATCGTCGGTTGCGACTAAACTGATCTAAACTAGGAAAGCAGTAGTCATTGATTTGGTTTCGGTTTTTATAACTAAACTTTGAATTGAAATAGAAGTTTTAAAAGYATTAAAATGTGAAAAGGAAATTAAAGCTTATTTTAAAACGATTAATCTAAACTAATTAACTAAGAAAGCTCATAAYGTAAATTAGGAAAATGGAGGGAAAACTAAAGTCTAGCTTATTTGAAAAAGTCAACATTAATTTAACAAAAATTAAAACTTTAAAAAGGAAGATTTTATAGAACTTTTAAAAACTTAGAAATTGATCTAAGCAACTTAACAACTTAAAAGTATAAGTTCAAAAGCTAGAAAGCTATAAAATGAAAATAGAAGTTTGATGATCAAAATAACAACTAAATTACGATCCAAGCATCAACACAAGATTAAAAGAAATAACATGAAATTAAAACTATATTATAGAAAGATATTACCAAGAGTATGATCCACAAAAACTTGAAATGGAAAGCTTGAAAGCTTCTTCACAAAAGAAATCTAACCAAAGCTTTAACAACTAACTAATAAGATCTAACACTTAACTAAACTAAAGCTAATTAACTAACTAATTTCTAGGATTTTTAATTGATCAAAATGAAAAGGAAAATATGAAGTTGAGTTTTTGGGAGCAAGAGCTCTGAACCAGGCCTTGCTGCCAGTTTTTGTTTCTGAATGAAAAGACGTCTTCCTTTAATCCTTCACAAAGGGGCAATTTTGTCCAAAAAGCAGTAAAAAATATGCTTTTCAGTCGATCGACTGTAAAGCAGTCGATCAACTGGCAGTCGATCGGTCAATACGCCTATCGATCGACTGCGATGTCAAAACGGAAAAAGTCCTTGGAATCCAGTCGATCTTGGGGGGGCTCCAGTCGATCGACTGCAGTCGATCGACTGCGTCGTCCAAAACGCCAAAAGTCGCAGGAATGCAGTCGATTTTGGAGTTCCAGTCTATTGACTAGAAGGTCAGTCGATCGACTGAACTCCAGTCGGTCGACTGGATTGCTGCACCCGGCTCGATTCCTCGTTCTTTTCACTTCCGCCGGTTTATCGAACCTCGTCCGTTGCGCTTCCTTGCTTGTCCGTTCATTCCCGAGTCGAGTGAAAATGATCCCCAAACGAGCGTGGGCCCCGCTTGGACGTTCTACGGCCAAGAGAAAAATGAAAGAGTGAAAAACTACGAAAACTAATAAAAAACGTACAAAAACTAAGAAAACCTAGAAATAACGAAAAACGGCCAACTCGACTCCTAAAACACCTAAAAACAAGAAAAACACACGCAACGTGATACAAAAACGGTAGGAAAAATATGTACAAAAATGTGCAAATCAACCACCGCACACTTAGACGGTTGCTTGTCCTCAAGCAAAATTAACGTAAAATTACTAAACTACCCCCGACCAATCCTAACTAATGCACAACATAATTCGAGACGTCGTACGCTACGTTKCTTGTTAGCTTTGGCTAAAAGGACGTCAATGTGTGTTGTTAAGGAAATTTAGATCGACTTCCGAACCCTAAAAGAACTTAAGCAATCCACCAAGTCGGTCTCCCCGTCCTTGCCCTGGCTAAGGTCTATCCACGCTCGAACCGTTAATTGGCTCCCTACTAGCCAAAATCATCTACGCCTCTCTTTAACAAATATATACTAAAAATCGGAAAAAAAAGGAAAAACGTGCTACTCAACAACTTCAAGGATTTATAACGTATCCTTGTTTATTCGTCTTTTTTTTTTGGGTACTTAAATAGTAAATAAAGATGAAAATACGAAGCTTTCAACGACTCCGATCATTCGTTGCTACTAGCAACTTACAAAATTCTCGATCGAGCACGTGGAGCAATTGACGACTCCAAATTACAAAACAAAAACCTATAGAGAGCATTTGATGACGAGGTCTAGTCGAGGCACTAGTTTTAAACGAGCACAAGGATAGCACGAAGCTAAAACCGAATGGAGATCCCAACAACATAAACCACCTAAGTCCACTATATTCGATCGAAAATCTAAACACCCTAACTAATCATCAAAACCGCGTCACTTCGCCAAGGGTACAAGCAATAATAGCACACACGTTACTCAAATTAACACAAGCAAGCATACGACAAAATTAAAAACTTAGGACGAACTCTAACCACCCCACACTTAAAACCTAGCAATGTCCTCGTTGCGTATTTAAGCTAATAAAAGTAGTAAAAAGGTGTAGGGAAAAGAGAATTCCCCTATGTCCGAGCTTGTGTCGTCGTGGTTGTGAAAAAGTCATCGCCGGGAGCCGAGTCAAGCAACAAGCTATCTACAAGGTAAGGTAAGCCCGGAAAATTTGCACAAAAATAAACTATTTACAAAAACGAAAATCTTTTTGAGTTTTTGAATTTTCTAATTTGTTTGGATTTTATTTTTAAATTTTTTTTTATATTTTGAGAATATAATCAAAGAAAAAGAAATTAAACTATATACAAAAACGAAAGCGATTAAAAGGATTTTTTTAATTATTTTTTTTTATTTTTACAAGAGTCGAGACGAGAAATAAAAGAACATAATCGAAAGATAAACAAAATAACACAGAAAAACAATAAATAATAAAATAAACAAAGTATAATCTAGGAGATTTAACGACGTCTCCTAGGTCGGGCACGGAGGTTCGCGTCCTCGTCTTCCTCCTCCTCCTCGTCCTTGTTTTCATCGTCACCGCCATCATCGTTGTCGTCGTCGTCCCGACGCATCCGACTCTCGACCAAAAGGAGTCGGCTATGGAGGCCACGAAAAGCTCGATCGTTCCTGGCCTGCCCCTCGTCGAGCCTGTCGAAACGGGTGTTGAGCTTGTCGAAGCGGGAAAACACGGCCTGTTGGAAGTCGTTCCAACCCATCTCGGGACCCTAGACGGTGCTCGGACCTCCATACTGCGGGAATGCTGCTTGGCTCGTGCTCGCTCCGAACTGCACGCCCGAACCGGTGTTCGGGACGTCGTCGGCCCCGCCCTGTTCATTGCCCCGGTGGCGTTGGCGTCCAGGATTTGGGTTCGCCGGGACTTTCGGCATTTTGAACACCAATTCCATAAGATCGACGCTTGTCATGTTGGCCGCCTCGGCCTCAAACCCGAAGTAGCGGGCAAGAACGGTGATCATCGGCCCCATGCCGACTCGGGCGACGCTTCCTCCTCTCATTTTCCGAATCCCTCGAATTTGTCCACGGATATATGGGAAAAACGGGACCTGATGTCAATTGCACAGGCACCAAAACACGTATAGCTCGTGATGGGTGAGGTTGGTGCTCTCGTGCTTTCCCATCAGGACGTGGGCAAAGAATTTGTAGGCCCCAAGCAATGCCAAGTCGACGATTGCCAAAGCCGATTAACGATCCCGGGTACCACGTCCACCCGTGATACTTCCCCAAAATTCCTCCGGACTAAAACCGTGCAGCCGCGTGGAAGAAAATTATTGGCAATTAAGCCCAAGCACCTCTTGGAGCACCCCTTGATCGATCCGGTGCTCAATTCCCCTGAAACGGACATTAAAACCCCCTTCATCGGTCTCTTGGTACGTGGTGAAGAACTCGAGCACTAGCTCCCGATAAGCCGGTGCCCGGAAAGACGCGAATATTCGGCCGTTCATCGCGTCAATATAATGGAGTAGTCGGGTGCCGAACCCGTCAAAGTCCCCGTTCGCCACCCACTCATCCAAACGCTCGATATTGACGAAGCGTGGGGTAGCAAAATGTCGCAGAGAAAGATTTTGAAAAGTTCCCCCTCGTATGCGGAGTAGATGGGGAAGGGGGGACCGTAAGCTCCGGCGATATCGGGGTATTGGGGGAGGTTGGAAATTTCATCATCGGAGTGGCCATCCATGGTAAAAGAGGGAAATAGGACGAAAGTAGAAGGATTTTGTAGTGGAGGGTTCCAAGAATCGAAAGGAACGAAGAACAATGGAAAAACGAGGATAATTGAAATCGAATGCTCTATGGGGCAATTCATCGAACACTTGGTGGGCAAGATTTTTAAAGGTGAAAACAAAATGAAAATGGTTCCCAATTCCTACCCAACACACAACCAATAGTTACAAATTCCCAAATAAATCGTTTACGCGAAGTACCTCGAATAATTGGCTTGAAAATGGAACGAAGAAATGAACTATTCCCAAGGAGATTTTTGAATATAGAGAGGAAGGGAAAAAAAACTGAATTTCCCGCTGGTTTCTCGCCGTCGATCGACTAAAGTCATTTCCCCCTTTTTTTTGTTTTTCTGTTTTTCTCTCCTTTTTTTTATATTTGCAGCCTCCCCCCTTTTATTTTTTTCTTCTCGGTCGATATGTGTGGTTGGGGGAGGAAGATCGACTGCTGTTATATAGAATCGCAGGTCTCTGGGCAGTCGATCGACTGACCCGTTCGGTCGATCGACTGCAGTCGATCGACTGCCGATAGTCGATCGACTGCTCTTGTCAAAAGCTTAAAAAGTTCTGGAATCTAGTTGATTTCTCCTCCTCAGTCGATCGTGCGCCAGTCGATCGACTGGCTGTCGATCAGCAAATGACCAGTCGATTTACTGCTCTTGCAAAAAGCTTGGAAATTTCTGGAATCCAGTCGATTTGAACCCGTCTGTCGATTGGGCAGTCGATCGACAGGCATTCCAGTCGATCGACTAGATATGCAGTCGATCGACTGCATTCCAGCAGTCCATCTCCAATTTTGATCCTCTTTTCTCCCAAGACTCCAGAATTGAACCTACACAAACCCAAAAACTCCATTAACACTACTTAAAGATAGAATATACACTAAATTACAAGAAAATAATTTAGAAAGTCGTGGGCTGCCTCCCATGGAGCGCGTTTGGTTAACGTCGTTTGCTCGACGACCCTGGTTCGACGATCAAGACCCCATCAGGGGCAAGTCACTCAGGTCCTCCTACTCTACGACTACTGGCTCGAGAGAGTTTGTTTGCAACACGCTATGCCGGTAAGGTTTGACTCGAGCGCCATTCACTTGAAATCGTTTAACCGTCTTTGAGTCGATCAACGTCACGGCTCCTAATGGGGATACCTTCTCGATTTTGTACGGCCCGCTCCATTTAGACATAAGCTTCCCGGGAAACATGGCAAGGCGAGTGTTATAAAGGAGTACTTTCATTCCCTCCTCCAACTCTTTCGGTATGAGTTTCTTATCGTGGAGCAGCTTCGTTTTCTCCTTGTACAAACGGGCATTATCAAACACCTCATTCCGTAATTCTTCGAGCTCCTCCAGTTGGAGTTTTCTCCCCTCTCCGGCCTGCTTCAAATCAAAGTTACACGCTCGGATTGCCCACCACGCTTTATGCTCCATTTCCACCAGTAGATGGCACGACTTTCCATACACCAGACGATAGGGACTCATTCCAATAACCGTCTTATAGGCCGTACGGACGGCCCACAAGGCATCGGTGAGCTTCATTGACCAGTCCTTCTGGTTTGGTTGCACAGTTTTCTCGAGAATGTTTTTGATTTGACGATTACTCGTCTCGACTTGCCCGGCTGTTTGCGGATGGTAAGGAGTGGAAACCTTGTGCACGACTCCATAGTTCTTCAACACTCGTTCAAGTAGTTTGTTGTTAAAATGCTTGCCACCATCGCTTATTAGCACCCTCGGAACTCCGAATCGGCTGAATATGTTGCTCCGAACAAACTTTACCACTGTTTCGCCATCATTTCTCCTTGCCGGATTGCTTCTATCCATTTAGAGACGTAATCCACCGCAACCAATATGTATTCGTACTCGTGAGACTTCGAGAAGGGACCCATGAAATCGATCCCCCAAACATCAAAGATCTCGACGACCAAGTTATACATCATCGGCATCTCATTCTGCTTTCCGATACTACCCGTCCGTTGACACCAATCACACCTCTGACAATGCTCGTGAGCATCCTTGAAAATAGTAGGCCAATAGAAACCCGACTGGAGAACTTTATAAGCGGTCTTTTGGCCACCGAAATTCCCCCCGACTAGATGATCATGGCAATGAGTCAATATCTCCTCTTTTTCCTCTTCCGGAATGCACCTCCTCAAAACACCATCCTTCCCGATTTTGAACATAAGAGGGTCATCCCAATAATAACTTCGACAAGTGGCAAGAAACCTCCTCCTCTCATGATGAGACAGGTCCGGACGGAGCACCCCGCTAGCAAGGTAGTTAGAAATATCGGCATACCATGGTGTGACGGACACACCGAAAAGGTTCTCGTGAGCTTGGTTTTCTCCAATGAGTGGGGACTCTTTCTCTCCATTCCCGACCTCCAAATGAGAGAGGTGGTCGGCGACTACGTTCTCGCACCCTTTTCTATCCCTGATCTCCACGTCGAACTCCTRAAGTAGAAGGATCCACCGGATTAGTCTCGGCTTTGCTTGAGGCTTTTTGAAAAGATGTCGTAGTGCCGCATGATCGCTATGTATAATCACCCTCGACCCAACGATATATGATCGGAACTTCTCGAGCGAGTAAACCACGGCAAGTAGATCATTTTCGGTAGTTGTGTAGTTCCTTTGAGCGTTATTGAGCATAAGACTTGCGTAGTAGACGACCCGGAGGAGTTTGTCGACTCGTTGCCCTAGGACGGCCCCCACTGCTTCGTTCGACGCATCGCACATTATTTCGAATGGGAGGGACCAATCCGGGGCTATCACCAAAGGAGTAGAAGTTAAACTTTTCTTCAATGAATCGAACGCAGATAGACAAGCATCATCAAACACAAACGGGACGTCGGCGCTAAGCAAATGGCACAAGGGGCGGCTAAGCTTCGAGAAGTCCTTAATGAACCTCCTGTAAAACCCTGCATGACCGAGGAAGCTTCGCACTCCCTTCACGTTGATCGGTGGGGGAAGTTTCTCAATCACGTCGATCTTCGCCTTGTCGACCTCGATTCCTTTAGACGACACCACATGCCCCAAAACTATTCCACTTCTCACCATGAAGTGGCTTTTCTCCCAACTCAAGGTAGGTGGTTCTCCACACATCTCTCCAAAACACTTGACAAATGATCAAGACACTCATCGAAGGTAGAGTCGTAGATGGAGAAATCGTCCATGAAAACCTCTATATACTTGTCGAGCATGTCGGAGAAAATCGAAAGCATGCACCGTTGAAAGGTAGTGGGTGCATTGCACAAGCCGAAGGGCATGCGTCGAAAAGCATACGTGCCGAAAGGGCACGTGAACGTCGTCTTGGATTGATCCTCCGGCGAGATAGCGATTTGGTAGTATCCTGACAATCCATCGAGAAAACAATACGAATGATGCCCCGCGAGCTTGTCCAACATCTGGTCAATGAACGAGAGTGGGAAGTGGTACTTCTTGGTGGCGGCGTTGAGCTTTCGGAAGTCTATACACATTCTCTAACCAGTGGTCGCACGGGTCGTCACACGCTCGCCCCGTTCGTTCTCAATCACGGTTATTCCGCTTTTCTTCGGCACCATGTGGACTGGGCTCACCCATTCACTATCCCCAATCGGGAATATCAAACCTTCGGCTACAAGTTTCAATATCTCACCCTTCACAATCTCCATCAAGTTCGGGTTCAATCATCGTTGGCACTCCCTTGATGGTTTCACTCCGTCTTGGAGGATGATCCGATGCATACAAGTAGAGGGGCTTATCCCCTTGATGTCACCAAGGCTCCACCCTATTGCCTTCTTGTTCTTTTTCAAAACTTCCACCAAACGTGCCTCGTCTCTCGGGGGAAGCTCGGCGTAGATGATCACGGGTTTTGTTTCTCCACTTTCCAATTAAACATACTTGAGATGGCTCGGGAGGGTCTTGAGCTCCGGTTTTGGCATAAGGGCCGGTTCGATGCTTGATATCTCAAATATTCCTACCACCCCCTCCGATCGAAGCGCTAGCCTCTCGTCTTCCTCGACATCCTCATTCACAACCTCTCGAGCGGCTTCCTCAACTAGTTCTTGTATCGGGTCGATCATAGCACAATCGGCATGAAAGGAGGAAGGCGGAACGGCTCCCAAGTCGTGGATCGAGAAGTTCACTGTATCTCCCAAAACTGAGAAAGATAACTTCCCATTTTTCACATCGATCAAGGTGTTCGTCGTGGCCATGAAGGGTCGACCAAGTAAGATAGTGTGTTCTCGGCCTTCGTTGCTCACCTCCCCGACGTCCAGTATAACAAAATCCACAGGCACGATGAGGCTTCCTACTTGTACCAAAACGTCTTCGACCACGACCTTCGGGTATCGGACTGATCGGTCGGCCAGTTGCAAACACATTCTCGTCTCCTTGAGGTCGCCCAACTCCAACTGTTTAAAGATAGAATACGGCATCAAGTTTATTCCCGCGCCGAGGTCCAGCATCCCTCGTGTCTCGTTTCCGTTTCCGAGGGTGATTTTGATACAAAAACTTCCCGGATCACCCTCTTTATGTGGGAGAGAGTAGCTAAAGGTAATGCTCGCTGCGTTCGATATGCATATCTTCTCATTCTCCTTGAATCGACGTTTCTTAGATGTGAGCTCCTTGAAGAACTTCGTGTAAGCGGGAATATTTCGGATTATGTCGAGCAAAGGGAGGTTAATGTTAACCTTTGATAGCATTTTGTGTAGCTCGAGGAATTGGTCGTCTTGCTTTGTCGGTCGGATACGGCTCGGATATGGAATTGGAGGTTGGTATGGTGCGGCGGACTTATGTAACCCCCCGTCAGCCTGGGACCCCTTCGCCTCACCACTAGAGAGTGATGTGGGAGAGCTAGGAGCGGCTACGGGCTCATTCGAATCTGGAAGAACACGATCATCTTGAACACTTGTTGAAGGTCCGTCGTCGGGTAGGGCGACCTTGTTGTCTATCACCTTGCCACTTCGGAGAATGGTCACGGCTTGAGCTTGGGCCGGTTGACTTGGTAACTTGTCCCGTGCCCGTTTTAGTTCGTTGACATCCGTAGCTATTTGCCCCATTTGCGTCTCCAAACTCAAGAGTCGTTTGCTTAGCTCGGTTAAGACGGATTCGATGTTCAATTGTCGCGGTGTCGGATTATCTTGGGGCGCCGGGACTGGTGCTTGATGAGGCAGAAAAGGTGGTCGAGCGGCATATGGGACTTGGGGGCGCGTTTGTTGAGCTTGTTGTGCCATAGGGGGTCCGGGTGGAGTTTGAGTATTCGTTGTTTACTTCCACCTAAAGTTAGGGTGGTTCCTCCAACCGGGATTATATTTTGGGGCGTAAGGATCGTTGTTGCTTGGAAAACCTCCCCGATTTGCTTAGTATCCCTGGATCGCGTATGCTTGCTCGTCGAACTCGTTCGTTTGCCCATAGTTAATCGGGCACGCACTAGCTCCATGTCCCGGTATTCCGCACGTAGTGCACGTCTCTATCGAGCTCGGATGTTGCTTGGTGAGAGAGGCTATTTGATTTTCTAGCTCGGCGATCTTACGGGCCCACTCGGGCCCCTCTTTTGTCGAGACCTCTTTCACGTGCTCCTTTTGTTCCAAAATACTCATGTGATGATCGTCGGCGGCCATGTTAACAAAGATGTCATATAGTTCTCTCGTCGAGCGGCCGGCTAAGTTCCCACCGGCGGCATTGTTCACCATGCGTTTTGATGCGAACGCCAATCCGTTATAGAAGAATTGATTCAAGAAGTCACCGGTAAACCGATGGTGTGGGCATTTAGTAAGCTATCCTTTGAATCGCTCCCATGCCTCGTAGAAAGTTTCGTCTCTCGCTTGTCGGAACGAGGCAATCTTAGCTCGAAAGTCGGCCGTCTTCTCTTGAGAATAGTATTCCTCCATGAATCGTTCGGTGACCATATCCCAATTGGTAAGGGAGTCGGACGGCAATGTCATGAGCCAATCAACGGCCTTGTCCTTCATCGTGTACGGGAAGCATCTCATCTTGATTTGGTCGATATGAATTCATTGGCGCGGAAAGCTCGACACCGTATAGGA
>BMAC01001582.1:26077-51461 GCA_014905375.1 Phtheirospermum japonicum
GCGTATCGAATGTAAAACAATTAACTAACTACTATTTACAATAACAATAAGAGTAATTAAGAACGCCATTGGCCTTAATCCATCCCCGGCAACGGCGCCAAATTTTTGATCGAACGAATCCTCGACGCGCTATTTTGAGAATCCGTCTCCGCAAGAGTACGGAGCCGGTTGTAGGGCGGCGAGTTCTTCCCGAGTCGTGTCTCTCGAGGATGGATGTTATCGGCTTATCGGTTTCTTAATTGCTCTTATCGTCGGTTGCAACTAAACTAATCTAAACTAGGAAAGCAGTAGTCATTGATTTGGTTTCGGTTTTTATAACTAAACTTTGAATTGAAATAGAAGTTTTAAAAGTATTAAAATGTGAAAAGGAAATTAAAGCTTATTTTAAAACGATTAATCTAAACTAATTAACTAAGAAAGCTCATAATGTAAATTAGGGAAAATGGAGGGAAAACTAAAGTCTAGCTTATTTGAAAAAGTCAACATTAATTTAACAAAAATTAAAACTTTAAAAAGGAAGATTTTATAGAACTTTTAAAAACTTAGAAATTGATCTAAACAAATTAACAACTTAAAAGCATAAGTTCAAAAGTTAGAAAGCTATAAAATGAAAATAGAAGTTTGATGATCAAAATAACTACTAAATTACGATCCAAGCATCAACACAAGATTAAAAGAAATAACATGAAATTAAAACTATATTATAGAAAGATATTACCAAGAGTATGATCCCACAAAAGCTTGAAATGGAAAGCTTGAAAGCTTCTTCACAAAAGAAATCTAACCAAAGCTTGAACAACTAACTAATAAGATCTAACACTTAACTAAACTAAAGCTAATTAACTAACTAATTTCTAGGATTTTTAATTGATCAAAATGAAAAGGAAAATATGAAGTTGAGTTTTTGGGAGCAAGAGCTCTGAACCAGGACTTGCTGCCATTTTTGTTTCTGAATGAAAAGACGTCTTCCTTTAATCCTTCACAAAGGGGCAATTTTGTCCAAAAAAGCAGTAAAAAATCTGATTTTCAATCGATCGACTGTAAAGCAGTCGATCGACTGGCAGTCGATCGGTCAATACGCCTGTCGATCGACTGCGATGTCAAAACGGCAAAAGTCCCTGGAATCCAGTCGATCTTGGGGGGGGCTCCAGTCGATCGACTGCAATCAATCGGCCACGTCGGCAGTCGATCGACTGCGTCATCCAAAATGCCAAAAGTCCCTGGAATGCAGTCGATTTTGGAGTTCCAGTCGATCGAATAGAAGGTCAGTTGATCGACTGAACTCCAGTTGGTCGACTGGATTGCTGCACCCGGCTCGATTCCTTGTTCTTTTCACGTCCGCCGGTTTATCGAACCTTGTCCGTTGCGCTTCCTTGCTTGTCCGTTCATTCCCGAGTCGAGTGAAAACGATCCCCAAACGAGCGTGGGCCCCGCTTGGACGTCCTACGGCCAAGAGAAAAATGAAAGAGTGAAAAACTATGAAAACTAATAAAAAATGTACAAAAACTAAGAAAACCTAGAAATAACGAAAAACGGCCAACTCGACTCCTAAAACACCTAAAAACAAGAAAGACACACGCAACGTGATACAAAAATGATAGGAAAAATATGTACAAAAACGTGCAAATCAGTAGCGAACTACCGTTATATAACCGTTGTCCAGAATAAGCGATTTATCTTATTTTCTGCACATCAACACACACATAACGTAACACGACAATTGATACAATATAAAAAGACAAAAATAAAATAAACAAAAATAAAAGAAAATTAAAGAAAACAGAAACTAATGAATGCTTGGGTTTCCTCCCAAGAAGCGCAACATTTAAAGTCATATGCTCGACGCAATTTGCTTGATCAAACCTTAGCTCGTGGTGGGTCCACGAACTCCTTCTTGATTCTATCTCGACTCTTCATATATTTCTTGTAATAAGGTTGAAGTCGATGCTTGTGGACTTGGAATCTCATCTTTGTACTCTCATCATAAAGAGTGGCTACTCCATACTCATCAAACTCCTTTATTAAAAACAGTCCACTCCATGCAACTTTAAAATTGGTTGGATCAAACTTACGATCGGAATTATATAGCACTAGTTGACCAACCTTAAATCTCAAATCATCTAAATCCTTATCAAAAACATTGTTCGACTTCTTCTTCTTCGTCGTCCAATCCTTGCTATATGCCTTTCCCTTGTTCCTTGTACGTTTAAAAGTCATGTCGGGGTCGAGGGAAACACTTCTTGAACGATTATGCGGTGGCTTTGTCTCTTCTCTTGGTGCAAACTTCGAACGATCTCGTTGTGGTCTCAACTCCACTTTTGTCTCGTTTTTAGGCATGCCAAACTTCATGGGCAATCCATCATCAAATGCCTCTACATTATCAAACTCTTCGATCGTGCCGATGCTCAGGAGTTCATTCACGCAAGAATATACTAAATCAATGGTAGAACATTCATCTTTTATAGATGGTGCAGGAGTCTTGTGAATATCTTGAAATGAAAATGTTGCCGTTTCGCCTAAGACAGACACAATCATCTTCCCTTTGTTTACATCGATCATTGTGTGCGTTGTAGACATGAATGGACGTCCTAACAAAATGGCGTGTTCCCGATTATCGCTTTGTACATCACCAACGTCCATAATGACAGAATCCACCGGCACAACTAGCTTGTCTACTTGTACTAAAACATCTTCCCCAATCCCCAAAGGTAGCCTTATCGTTCTATCCGCCAATTGTAATCTCATCGTGGCCGGTTTCAGCGATCCTAGGTCAAACTCCTTGTAAATTGAGTGGGGCATCAAATTTATCCTAGCTCCAAGGTCGAGCATCCCTCTTGCTGTTTGTCCATTCCCGAGAGAAATAGTTATGCAAAAACTCCCTGGATCATTCTCTTTGGGTGGTAATGGTTTTTTAAATATATCACCAACTTCTCTTATCAAAGCCACATGTTGATTTGCATCCAAACGCCTCTCCCTTGATGCTAGCTCCTTGAAAAACTTCACAAATGCTGGCATTGTCTTTATCACCTCTATCAGGGGGAGGTTAATATTAACATTTTTTAATAAGTTTTATAGCTCCATGATTTTTTATTCTCCTTGGCCGAACGTAGGAGACTTGGAAAGAGAACATGATCATAAATGGTCAACTTCGGCGGTGGTGCATTTAAGGAATCGATGGGGCCTTCAGTTGCTGTCGAATTATTTTTCTTAAACGGCCCCGAAATATTTGGATTTGAAGATTTATGCATTAGAATGGTCAATTTGGTTGCCTCTTCTTGAGGTTGGGTCTCGGCTTCTTCCTTGTCATTCTCTTTTCCTAGCTCGATGCCATTATCCACTACTTTTCCGCTTCTCAGCACATGAATAGCCGAGGCATGTTCTGTTTTGCTTGGAAAAGTATTTTTCTCCTTCTTCAATGATGCCATGTTAGTTGGCAATTGTCCTACCGTCATCTATAGTCTTCTTAGTCCTGATGAGTTTTCAAGAGTGCTCTTGGCCATTTCAGTCATCATCGTTCTCAATTCTTTAATATTGTCTCGAACTCCCTTCATTTTCTCCTGAACATGTGTGAGACCGTCTCGGTTCCGAAAAGTTTCGGCGACTTGGTTTTGCTGCCAGATTAAAAGTTGATCAGTTGACTTAACTATAGTAGGTATTTGCCCTTGCACTTGGAAATTATTCGGAGGCGGTGCTTGCGTATGTGGTAGTCTCTGCCCTGAAAGTTGTTGGTTCGAATAATACTGGATGGCGTTGACGTCCCCTCGTTGTTCGTTGTTAAATGGGTACATATCGTCTAAATGTTCGGGGGATCCGCATTGGTGACACGTTGCAGCAATCTTCCTTGAAGAGGCCTTGCTCGCTCGCTCGGCCTTCCAAGCTGCCAATGTCTCATCGAATATCTCCTCGCACTTCGCTTTGACTAATTTACCATCATCTAAATCAGGATCAGGGATAGACATCTCATTAACTTTTAATTTACGAGGTCGACAGTTGGTTTGTCTATATTTCTCGCTCTGTTTCTCCAATACTTGTTGTGCCTCGCGGGCCGTTAAATCTCCAAAATCTCCTCCTACCGCTATCTCTACTTGACTTTTCCCCATTGGCGACAAGTCATCAAAGAAAAACTGATTAATTATCTCGGGGGAGTAGCTATGATGGGGGCACGCTTGTAAAAGTGTTTTGTAACTCTCCCATGTTTCATGAAATAGTTCTCCCTCAACTTGTTCGAAGTTAGCAATCTGCCTCTGAAGTTGCCCCGTTGTTTGTGCTGAATAGTATTGATTGAGGAACTTCTCGCTTATCATCTCCCAATCAGTTAATGATCCTGGTTCTAAGGATAGTAACCATGTCTTCGCCTTGTCCTTCATGCTATAGGGGAAGAAAATCATTTGCATCTCCTCCCGGTTAAGGCCATGACCCACAAATATGCCTACTTCATCGATAAAGTAGTTTAAAATTGCTAAAGGGTCTTCATGGGCATTCCCATGAAAAGTCGGAAGTAAGTTCATTTGATGCGGTTTAATCTCTACTTCTCTTGCAGTTGGTCCAAGAACAATAGCAGACCCATAGGCACAACCTTCGGGCGTGCCAAATCTCGTTGTCGAGGTGCTCGGGGGTGTCTCGGTGCTCTCTCTCTATGATAGGCAGCCTCTCCTTCGTAATCTTGGTCATCGAACCATTCATCTACAAACTCTCATCTAGGGACTGGTCTGTCAGGATAATCTTCATACACTTCCTCGTCATTTTGAGCGTTCCTTCCTCTCTTTCCTTGTCTTAGTTGTAGCGGGTCCCGATTGTTTGGTGGTTGATTGTGACCTCCAAGGTATCGCGGATCGCTTCCATACTCTCCCCGACGTCTTCGTGGAGGTTGGGAAGGTAACTCATTGTTAAATGCATCGAACAACTCATTGTGATCGTCTTCATGATTCGCTCTTCTCGCCATGGATTCGGGAATTTCGTCGCACACAAAATTCGTGTCTAAAGAAGAATCGCTCTCGAAAACTGGTTCAGGTCTTGGTCTTGCTGGATTCGCACGATGGATGTCGTCAAAGAATGGTGCAAGATCGCGTTGAAGTGATCGTCTACCTTGCATAAACTCGACAACCAATCAACGTACTAAATGGCAAAATCCAAACCAAGTGCAATTATATAGATAGCGACTAAATAGCAAATAACACAAAAAACATCTTAAACTCCTACTCGTTGTCCCCGGCAACGGCACCAAATTTTTGATCCAAACTTTTGTGCACCCCTTTTAAGAAATTTAATTTAAAAACACGTAAGTTTGCTCGCAAGAGTACGAGGAACTCAATTCGATTCTCTCGAGGATAACTGTTTGGTATCTTTAGATATTTTTCTCAAATATAAAATACATGTACATCAGGGTTTTTTTTTTGAAGAATTTATTTGATCATTAAAACTAAAGCAATATTGAATTTAAAACTAATTAAGCTAATTATCTTAAACTAAATTATCAACTACAATCAATAATTAAACTACCAATAAAACGCAACGATGAATTAAACCTAATTAATGAATCTAAGAACATGAATATAAGAAACTATCACAATCAATTGCATCATAAGAACCTAAGAACGAATAATTAAGCACAGATTAATCGCACAGATAAGCTAGATAAATCCAATATCCAAAATAAATCCAAGCATGAAACAATTAAAGTAATTAAACTAATTCTAGAATTAACTAAGAATTAACTAAGCAATTAACTAGGAAATTAACTACGAAATTAACTAAGAGTTTAGAATACTTATTCGAACTAATAAAAGCGATGAAAATCTCCAGCTATTCCGGATTTGAACGTCGATCTTAGGTGAAGATTTAATCTCGAACGTGAAATTGAAGTTTCGGACTCGTCGTTCTTCGATCCTTGAACTCAATCTTCAAAACTCATTATGAGATGAGGAATTATGTTTATTCTAATCCCAAATACCCTAGTTAGTCGTGTCTCTTTCAAAAATCCAAAATATGAAGGGTATATATAGATATAGCATGTCTTGGCGCACAAGAAACCCTAAAAATGCATTTCTGGCCGTCACGTCGACGTCACGTCGATCGACGCGGGCTGGCTCTCAGCATCGATGCTTCCTAGTTACTCGCATCGACTGGGCGGTGGCGTCGACTGACGCGGACATGCATCGACGCAAAAAAGAGTTGCGTCGACTGAGCGTCGATCGACGCACTCTTGGATCGACGCTTTAGAGAGTTGCGTTGGCCTTGCTTCGACTGAGCGTCGATCGTCGCAGGCATGGACTCGCGTCGACGTAGCGTCGACACTTGCGTCGATCGACGCTACTGAGGCTCTGTCTCATTTTCTAGATTTTTCTGCTACTCGTTCACCGGAAAGCTCGTTCTCCACTTTTAAACATCGAACCCATCTATTTACGCGCTGAACTCTTCCGGTTACTTAGTTGTAAGGTTAAAAAACAACGAATAATCACCTATTCTCATCCATTATGATCAAAAATACGGTAAAATAAGCTGGGAACATAAAAATACAGAAATAAGCTTAAATCATCCAACTTATACCAAAAACAAATAGAAAAACGTACTTAAAAGCTAAAAAAAATAAGGAGAAATCTACGCTAATCAACTGGCGAGAAGAAGAATTTGTGTACCTACTTATAACTTACCAACCGCTAGTAATTCTTTTTCAGTAATTACGTTTTCATTTCCCCGGCAACGGCGCCAATTTTTGATTCAAGCATTTGTGTCGCCTACTTATAAATATTTRTCAGAAATTCAATAGCTTGCCCGCAAGAGAACGAGATCGCGTGTAAGGTGGCAAAGTTAAATCGAGTCGTCTCTCGAGGAACATACAATCGAAATCTCAAATAGTTTTATTCAATAACAAGTAAACTTATACTAATTGGGGGGGGGGGGGGGGGGGGGTTGATTGTTTTGATTACCTAAGAATGTAAAACGCATGAACTAAGTATCTAAACAATAACTAGAACATATAAATTCGATAATTAATCTAATACTAGCAAAAAAAAAAGCAATTATTTAAACTTGTTATCCAATCAAAGTAACTAAGCATTAATTAAACTAAGATTATGAATTCCAATGTCAAAAACATCATGATTTGCAATACGGAGTATCCCAAGAAAAATTATTGAAACTACTTATAAATTGCATAAAATTAAACTAAGAGAACGATTAAAGAGTTTAGAATACTTGCTTAAACTAAGAAAATGCAGTAGATTCTCGAGCTATTCCGGAGAGGTTGCGTGGATCTTGATCGAAGAGTGGATCATGAACTGACTTGAATCTTGATCTTGATCGTCTAAGTGCATTAAAGAGTAATGTTTTCGAGCTCTCGGACTATCAGTAGTGTTGTAATGTTGTAAAGTATGAGTGGTATATATTTTGGACGGACTTGGAAGGGTTTAAATAGTTTTCCTTTGACTTGTAGCATAAGAAACCCTAAAATCCGATTCTGGGCCATCACGTCGACGTCGCGTCGATCAACGCGAGCTGGGACTTGGTGTCGATGCGTCTGTCGTGCATGCGTCGACTGGGTAGGAGCGTCGATCGACGCACTTAGGATCAACGCTTCAGAGAGTTGCGTCGACTCGAGCGTCGATCGACGCACTTAGGATCGACGCTTCAGAGAGTTGCGTCGACTCGAGCGTCGATCGACGCACTTAGGATCGACGCTTCAAAGAGTTGCGTCGTCTTGGCGTCGACCCAGCGTCGATCGACATGGGCAGGGTCGCGTCGACGGAGCGTCGACGCCTACGTCGATCGACGCATCTTGCTGCACGTCTCATTCTCTCGATCCTTTTGCTACTCCTTCACCAGAAAGCTCATCCTCGACTCTCAAACTTCAAACTTCATCTAATCACGGGTTGAACTTTCCCGGTTACTTAGCTGTAAAGTGAAAAACCACAAATAATCACTTATTTGCATCAATCTAGATCAAAAAATGGTAAAATAAGCCAGAAGTATAAAAATACGGAATTATGCTTAAACTATCCAACTTATACCAAAAACAAATAGAAAAATGAACTAAAATGCTAATAAAAATAAGGACAAATATGTGCTAATCAACTACCCCACGCTTATTGGTTTGTTCGTCCTCGAACGAACGATAGATTCAAAGTATAGCAAATAATGAAAATCAGTCCAAGCAATGAGTCGTGCGATGCTACATAGATAATTTTGAAAATATTGATACATGCAACGCAACTTCAAACACTCCACCCTTATTACTTTGTCGCTCCAAAACCAAATTCATGCATCATCTCAAAAGGGAGATGTATATGGGTGTTCGCTCAAAGCACTCAAGTATTTTCTGCATGGGACGTGTATACGCTCAAATCATTCAAATACAAGCACAATAAATAAGCACCGGAAATCAATCTATTTTCAATCGCAAATTAAGTGTGTTATCGAATAAAGAATCGGAAAAGGTCTTTTCGTGTTGTAGTTGAAGGCTTTTTGGACGGGTATGGAATATATAAGTCATGTGGCTAACTCACGATCTAACGTGATCAATAACTCACCCAACTAGTCTAATAACGAAGCAAATGTGCTTCACCTCGTTCAAAAACAAAAACCTTACTAAACACTCATAACATAGCCTTTAAACATAGGCTATTTCCCAACTCGTAACTCTAAACCGACTTGTAGCTCAACCACTTAAACACAATTGAAGCTTATTACATGCTTCTTTTTACAACTCAACTCATGCCTTTTAAACATAGGCTGATCAGAGAATGATCAATAAAACACAAGCCTTTATAAACGCGTAGAAAATTTCATAACTCGATCCACCATCCTTTTCCCTTTTTTTTATTCCCCTTAAATTTATTTTGATGGGGTCTCTTTTTTTTTTTTTCGAAGGATGGTGATCCTTAACTACAATAATTCATAAATCCCTATAAAATTCCAAAACACTAATAACTAGAAAAATGGCGAACTCCTACCCCACGCTTTTAATGGGTTGTAGGGGTTGACTCAAAACACACACGGCTATAGGCATGGATTATTTGGCTATGATTGGCTCATTCGGAATTTATAGTGGCTAAAATATATATGAATATGGCCAAAATAGGATTTTATTTGTGACTTAACATCATTTTCAAAGTCAACTACACACAGCAGTTTCAAAGAGATCTCAAATCAGAAACTCATTAAAGCACAAGCAAAAATGACAATCACTCAGACTACTCACTGGCTTTTTGCATGAAAAAGTTTTGAATTGACGCTGTTTTTAAGGTTTTGTGAAATCAATTGCGTACAAGTACCATTTTACAATATATAATAATCAATTTCGAAAAATTATGCACTTATGCACGCTCAAAAGACAAAAACATCAAGTCATTCATAGCTAACTTCGACAGGCACGACATACAAACACAATTTGGCGCAGAAATAGTGATCAATCACGCAAAAAATTTAAATTGCACACAATTTTCAATGAAATACTCAACCATCCCCCCCTCTTAAAAACTCGGCAATCCCCTGATTTCCATAAACGAGCATAAGAAAATAAAAACAAGGGAGAAATGGAATAAGAAAACATCCCTGAGAAATAATGGTCGAATTTCCCCAATTGAAGTTGTGCAATTCTCCGTTGTCTAGAGCCTTGTGATTGGATTTGTCTTTGCAACAAAACATATTAAAAAAACATACAAACGAATAAACAAAATAAACGAAATAAGTAATATTTATCAGCAATAATAAAACACAGCAATTCGTTGCTACGACCCTTAGCAAATGGCGGAAGATGGCTGATGGTCGATCATTCCGACGCCAAGCAGCGTCGACGTAGCGTCGATCGACGCGAGAGAAAAGTCGTCGACACGATTTGTACCGTTTTATTCATTCCAACGGTTAACTCTCCGCTAAATGACTTAAAACCATGGATAACTGCACAACCTCTCAAGAAAAATCAAAAACGTCCATGGTGCAAGAAATATGTAAAACAAAGGCGTTCGAAAAACAAAATTTCATTAATTGCTGAAACGAAACAACTAAATAAAATTAAAATTGCGATAATTTAAATAGGATAGAGTAGGAGGACAATCCTATAACTCGATAATGGAGTAAACATAAATAGATAGATAGTGGCAAGTCCTATGAATCTAAGGGGGGTCAATTGCCCATTTTCTCTAATGCGACAATCCTCTCGCTAGCTTCATCCAATCGCTGCTTCCAATGTTCTATATTCCATTCGTTTGCCACGTTTCCCACCTTGAGATCCTTGATTTGAGCATCCTGCTCTTCAATTCGGCGTACAAGCGCAAATTTCTCTTCTTCGATGACGTAATTCTCTCATATTAGGGTAAACCCATCTTGCAACAAGTCTTCTATTGCGGCTTCCTTCTCTTCGAGGCGCTTGTCCCTAGCGTCGAGCTCACTTGTAGACTCAAGTTCGGCCCACAACATCTCACTGTTCAGCTTGGTCAATTGAGCAATTTTCTCTCTAGTCAAGAGAAGTTCGTCTTGAAGCTCGTCTATGGTCATGTCATGCTCCTCGAAATACTCCGCGCTCTCCTTGAGATCACGTTCAATTCCTCTCAATTCTCTAATTTTGCCCCTTAGTTGGAGATTCATATCCCTCAACCAATCGTTGATCTCTTCTGCTCTCCCCAATTTACCCTTCAAGGCATCGATTTGGAGAGTGTAATGGACTTCGTCCATTTGACATTCACCAACTATACCCTTCACCTTTTCGACTTCTCCTTGCAGCTGATCCACTTTTTCTTCATGCTCGTTCCTCAACATCCACCTATTTTAATGATTTTTTTGTTTTTTGTGGAATTGGCCTCATGGTGTTGAAAAGCTTGGAGAATAAAATTATATTGGGTATTGGGAGGCCTAGAACACAAGAGTATAATAAAATAAAGAGTGTGGGGAGTTTGATTTACATAGGAATCAAAAGATCTTAAAAATAGGAATCCTAGATTTACCCAAATTACAAATAAGGGAAAAAATATTGAGTTTCCTAATATAATTAGAACTCTTCTAAGACATAAGATGTTGACACAAAAACCAGACAAATTTCGTGCAAAATATTCCCAAAAAATCACTTACCTATTGGGAATAAAACTCCCAAAAATTGCAGCCCAAAATTTCAATTTTTCGCGCTGCCAGTCGACGCATGCACCCAGGTTGCGTCGACGCTGCGTCGATCGACGCGACCGAGTGCTGGTTACCTGTATGAATTACCTGCTTCCGGTCAGTGAATTGTTCTCTCCTTAACACCCTAATTCCTGTTTCATAAGCATAAAAAACACAAAAATAGCAAAACAAAAATAAAATAAAAATAAAAAGAAAAAGAAAATAAAATAGCTTGGGTTGCCTCCTAAGAAGCGCATCTTTTAACGTCGCTTTCTCGATGCAAGTGTTTACGATTAGTCTTCAATTGGAGGAGGATCCATCATCCTTAACATTTCGCCATCTTGACTTGTTGTCTCCCCGTCTCGGTATAACTTAACTCGATGCCCGTTAACTTGAAATAGTACGTCTCGTTTTTCGTCGTAAAGGGTGAATGCTCCGAACTCGTTGATTTCGTTAATCACGAATGGTCCACTCCATCTTGATTTCAGTTTCCCTGGAAAAAGTTTAAATCTCGAGTTATAAACTAGGGCCAATTTACCTACCTCCAATTGCTTGTTGACGAGTTTCCGATCGTGGTGGGCTTTCGTCATCTTCTTTTGCCTCCATGCGTTATCATAGGACTCGTTCCTTATTTCCTCAAGTTCGGTCAACTCCAACTTCCTATACTCACCTGCTTCGTCATAGTTCATATTTAACTTGCGAATGGCCCAACTAGCTCGATGCTCTAACTCAACTGGCAAATGACAAGCCTTCCCATAGATGAGTCGAAAAGGACTCATTCCAAGCACCGTCTTGTAGGCTGTTCGGGATGCCCACAGTGCGTCGACAAGTTTGACTGCCCAATCCTTTTGATTTGGTCCGACTGTGTTTTCGAGGATAGCCTTAAGTTGACGGTTACTTGTTGATGTTGAGGGTGGTAAGGTGTAGCTACCTTGTGTCAGACCCCGTATTTTGTCATCAGTCTAGCAAATGCTCTGTTACAAAAATGGCTTCCTCCATCACTTATTATTGATTTTGGGACCCCGAATCGACTGAAAATATTTTCTTGGAAGAATTTAAGGACGACTTCCGCATTAGTTCTTCGAGCAGGGATCGCTTCCACCCATTTTGATACGTAATCGACGCCAACAAGAATGTATTCGAAATCTCCGCTCTTAGGGAAAGGTCCCATAAAGTCTATACCCCAGACATCGAAAATCTATACCACTTGGTTAGGTACTTTTGGCATTTTGTCTCGTTTCCCTATGTTGTCGGTTCATTAGCAGTTGTCGCATGTCTTGAAATATTCAAACGCATCGGCAAATAAATTTGTCCAATAGAATCCAGCTTGTAATACCTTAAATGCCGTCTTTTGAGCTCCAAAATGCCCTCCATGGTCATGGCAAAATTAAAGAATGCTCCCCATTTCATTGTTTGGAACACATCTCCTGCTTAGACCATCCTTGCAGCATTTGAACACATAGGGATCATCCCAAAAGTAGTTCCTGCATTTACTCAAAAATCTCTTCCGTTCTTGGTAGGATAAATGGTTAGGCACAATTTTGCAAACAAGATAATTCACGATATCAGCGTACCAAGGAGTGATTAATTACTCAATATTAAAAACATTCTCATAAGGGAAGAGATTGTTAATCATAAGTTTCTCGCCCTCATTCTCCTCAATTATCATTCTAGACAAATGATCAGCTACAACATTTTCACAACCTCTTCTGTCTTTTATTTCCACATCAAATTCTTGTAGCAACAAAATCCACCTAATAAGACGTGGTTTATTTTGTGGTTTGGAAAACAAATGACGCAATGCAGCATGATCCGTATGTACAATTACTTTAGCTCCAACTATATACGATCTAAATTTATCAAGCGAAAATACAACCGCTAGTAATTCTTTTTCAGTTGTGGTATAATTACGTTGAGAGAAAAAATATTTTTTGTTTGTTTCCCCGACAACGGCGCCAAAATTTTGAATCGAACTTTTGTGTACATACTTATAAAGATTTGTCAAAATTTTAAAAGTTCGCCCGCAAGAGTACGGGATCGCGTGTAGGTTGGTAAGTTAAACCGAATCGTCTCTCAAGGAAAACTAGGCTCGGAAGTTCCTTTTGTGTTTGTTTGTTCACGAATACGAAAATAAAAAAATAATCTAATTTAAACACATAAAAACAATAAATTGATTTAAATGAAGAACAAAAAAAATTAAGGGTTTTGAAAATAATTAAGAAACTTGGGTTCTAGAGCTTCGAATCGTTTCCACGATCTCTTGGGATAAACCCAATTGATGGTTCACGATGTGTCTAGGCTCTAGACCCATTAGATCTATCCAAGCAATTTCATCAATCTCATCATAATAAACTCATCATAATCATCAATTCAATATCACCAAGAAAGAGGCTGATTCAATTATTCCTTTCTACGGGTCAGGTTGGACCAGCGACCCTATCTATTCGTCGTGCTATGATAAACCGAAAGGCAATTCATAGCACATGGGGGTTCTATTGGGGTTGTTATGAAAATTAATTATATAAACTATCAAGCAAAGTATAAGAAATTAATTAAACTAAATTAAATGAAAGAAAACTTACTAATTAAACGAAGTATTTGCAACGTCTTGGTTGTAGAAAACTTGAATCTAAATTATCTAAAGCTAATATAAATTTAATTTAAAGCTAGAAAACTAGATCTAAGAATTTTGAAGAGAAACTAAGAACAACTTGACACTCGTTGGCATTGTCAATCTCTAAGAGGCCTTAAAAACCATAGGAAAAGTAAAAAGTAGGAAAAAGTAACCTAAACTATGCTAAAGTATGCTTGAAATCCGAATTATGGGGTATTTATAGTTGTGGGATGATTTTGGGCCGAGATCAGCCTTTTATGTCGGTTCTGGGCCTTTTTCACGGCAGTGTTAACGATAAGGTAGCGGTAGTAACCGTTATAGAAAGCCACCATCAGCGCCTCTGTCCTTCAACGATACTATAACGGTTCCAGCAGAATAACCGTTATAGAAAGTCTGTCAGCTTCAAATTCTTGCTACTTCTTCACCGAAAAGCTCGATCTTTGACTCTCGATCATCATACTTCATCTTTTACGTGCTGAACTCTTCCGGTTACTTAGCTATAAAGTGAAAAACTACAAATAATCACTTATTTGCATCAATTAAGGTCAAAACATGGTAAAATAAGCTGCAAGTACAAATATACGAATTTAAGCTCAAACTACCCAACTTATGCCAAAAATAATAAGAAAAATAAACTAAAATACAACAAAAAATAACCACAAATACATGTTAATCAGCGGGCCTGGTCCAGTTCACCCTGAGTTAGAGACAGCTGTTTTGTTTGCTGTTCGGCCTGTGTGGTTAGCTCTTCGCATGTTTTCTGGAGTTCGTTGTTTGCGGAGCGGGCTGCAAGTTAGACGGACACCGTGGAGAATAGAGTATTCAGCTATTTGGACACCAAAGAAAGTACAGGGTTAGTGTTTGAGAGTTACAGGGGGATTGGAAGGTCAAATTGAAGATTAGTAATATACTTGGGCCAGGGCGCGTTCTTGAAGAAGTGTTTTTATGGCGGATGCATCCTCGCAATTGGCTAAGTCTTTTTCAAAGTAAGTCGAGTTGGATGTCGAGCCACCAAAAGTTTTTCAAAATCGCCTTCGCTTCGGAGCTGGTGAGTTGGGTCTCTTGGCAGATGGGCGGATGGGTCGTTTCCCCTTTGAAGTCTTTTTTGCTAGTTGGGTCTCTTCGAGTTTGTCTTCGACTTCTGGGTCCGTATCTGCCCCAAATTCTTCATTCAATCTCATCCACGCTAGGAATAGAAGGCGGGGGTGCTGAGGTGACCTCAGGTTTTGGCTCGGTCTGCGCCACGATTTCCACCGAGCTCGAGGAGACACACACATCGCAAAAGGCATCTGAAATCGTGTGTGGTATTAGTATGGAGTGTAATTGTTCAAGTATTGGTGCAACATTTTGTAACACAGGAGACCTATCGAACTCTGATCTGGTTAACGCAAGATTCTGGTCAAGAGGGCGAGAATCAATGCACACATATCTGAAGACTTTGGACCGGCTGGTGAGAAGCACCACGTCAAATGGGCGCTTACTCCAATCCGCGAGCTGGTCGGAATATTTCTTGTATAAAATGGGGAAATCTTTAAGGCTGGGAGGATTGGATTGTTTTGGGTTATGGTCTAGCAGCTCGATTTTTAAAGGCCAGTCTTCAGTGTTGTGTATAAAAAAGAAATTCTTTTTCCACTCAGGAACTTTATTGGAAGGGTTCACTAGAAAGCGGGCTTTACCGGTGCGGGCAGCAAGGTAAAAGGAATGGCTCTGATATTTTATTTGAAAACAAAAGTGAAAAAAGTCGGGGTCGGGCTGAGTGTTGTAATATTTACATAATATAATATAGCCCGCTAGATATTTCATGAAGTTGGGGGTTAATTGTAAAAGGGGAACTTTGTACAAAAGTGAAATTTCAATGTAAAATTGATGAGCTGGGAATCTGAGTCCCGCCCTAAGCAGCTCGTCAAACAAGGTTATATGGTTGGGAGATGGTTGTAGGGGGTCTAAATGAAGTATGTGGGGCAGAACCATCTAAGCCGTCTCAAGTAGGTTAAGTGTTTGTTGAAAAGCCTCTAATACTTCTGGTTCAGGGAGCAGCCAATAAATATCCTTGATGGGCTTGGTCGAGAGGGATGAGGGAGCGAGCTAAAGTCACAGGATTTTCAAGAAAGTTCTCGCAAGGAGGTGGAAGAGTGGGTTTGTGTAATGGAATGCCCTCTGGGATACTTGCGAGGGCTAAGGGGAGGGGAGAAGAAGTTTCAGGGAGGACATCATCTTCTGTTTCGTCGCGAGGGTCGGAGATATGAGAAGAGGGTTGATTGCATCTCCTCTGGAGGATACAGGGCTTCTCGCTAGGGTTGGAGTCGGGTGAGAGGGATGGTTTTTGAGGATTGAGATTGGAGGATGCTATTCTCATCATATATCAGAGCACACAGGGAATGAAATAGCATAAAACGCAACAGTTCAGCAAATGCAACAGATACAATATATAGATGCTATACTTGTGCGAATTAAAATCCATTAACAAAAAAGAGATTGGAGACTTACCCATTTTCTAGTATCCTGGAGGGTCGGCGATGAGTCGTGAAGTTAATGATATATTTTGGAAAATTGGAAAATATACGAGCTTTGTTGCAGAGCGAAAATTGCGACGTGTTTTGGGTAAATTGGAAAATGAGGGAAATGAAGGGGTTTTGTGTTGGGCGGCGGAAAGCTGATGGGACAGGTAGGCGCGGGAGAGTAATTAGGGTTATCAGGAATGTTTTGTGCCATTTATTTTGGGCCCACTGGGTTTATTATACTCCGAGAAAATGAGAAAGTGACACGTATCCGACATGCTGTCAGGTTGCATTTAATGAAACTTACAAGGGATGGGATGGACAAATATAGGCGTGTTTTGACTTTTGGGGCTGTTTATGATTGTGTTTTTGAAATTATTGAGTCTCAATATGATTTCAGGTTGGAGGATAATAGTTGTGTGGTTTCAGGTCGTCATATATACAGTTGGGGACTTGATCTGGGGACTTGCAGGTCATCCCTCGCAAGGTGATCATGCTATCTTAAAAGAAGCAAGCTCAGTGAGTTGAACTTTTGCAGGTCGTAGGTATATTTGGTAATTTACAGTGTGATGATTGGTATTATAGCTCGATTTGCCGAACTGTGTAATTCTGAAATATGGTTTGGTAAGGTGGAATAGTGATTTAGTTGTGTGTTAAACTTTATTGTTGTTTTTAGTGGTTGTGCTCTTTTGATTCTGTTTTACATGTCCTACCTTATTTCATACTTCAATCAGCTAGAACACGGGGAACTAGCTGATACGGACCAAAATGTACATACTTAATATTACTTGATATATGAGGGTATTTGTGGTAAGCGACCTCATACCCTGGAAAGGGTATTCTTCTGGGAGGTGAGCGAGCTGAGTGGTTTCTTTGGAGAAGTGGGTGAGCTGGTTTGTAGAGTAGAGCGACCTGGAGTATGAGGATGAGTTCTCATATAGGGTCGCGACCTCTTATGTTTGGTGTTATGTGCTTGAGCTCGGTTATGGACTTTATGAATATCAAGCATACGGGCTTACTATGAATGGTTTATGGGGTCTTGGTGGACTGTATGAAAGGAATAATGGGCCCAGGCCTATTACGGTAAGAGATTTATCATTTATGTGAACTTATCATATAGGAGGAATACTAATTCTAAGTCGGTTGTAGTGTTGTAGTATTTATGGAATTGTGATGGGAGAAGGAAACCCTTGGCTTGGGGAATACTTCTCTTATCTCTATAAAAGGAGGTGCATACCTCTTGTTATTTTTATCCCGTCTTGCTTTTATCATAGCGTGAGTGTTTTGAGTTGTAACTTGCTTTTGACTTAAGCATCACAGGACCTTGACGGGTTCAAAATCCGACCCGTCCGAGGTGCTGTGTTGCAGGATTGGTAAGGTCTCTAGAAGGTTCGTTGAAGGTTTAGAAGGTCACTGTGACATATTTGGAATCTACTTCAGTTCGCTGATCTCAAATTTGAGGTTAGTATCCCCTATTTTTGGTAACCAATCGATTTGGATTTATCACCAACCCACTGGCAACCACTCCAGTTGTTCACCACCTATTCCCTCAAATATTCCAACTGGATCTAATCTATAACATGATATAACTAAAGCTACACTTAATTTCAAGTGGAAAAAACCAAGAAAATACAGAGAGAGCATTAATTTAACATATCGTTCTTCTAGAAAAACAAGACGAAAACATTATGGCAATTTGAAATTTTGAAAACATGATTTGACCAGCTAGAGTAAAATTATAAAATCCCAAAAAAATAAGGAAGAAGTTTTACGCTGACCTGCTATCAAACGAACAATCAAAAGTAATCATGTAGATCCTCTTCTTAGCTTCCTCCTAATCCTATTTTCGACCAATTTACGTCATCATGTGCAGCGTTGTAAAACAGCCATAACTTTCTTATAACAATAGATAAAAGTATTATTTATAATGTTGTAGAAATTTAACACATCGAGCTACAACTTTTGTGAAGACACTAAAAGCTAACAAGCAGATTACGAGGGTAAGAACAGTGTAAAACCGAGGAACAAAGTTGCAGAAAACTGGACAGCAGAACAACATTGCGCAAAATTCGTATCTTAAGCATAACTTCTACTAGATATTAGATAATTAAGTGTTTCTAGCGGCTACAGACAACTAAGACACATATCTACAACTTCCATGAATATACTCAATACCAAAAGAAAGTTTAACAGGGTCAAAACGGCCTATGAACAGGCTGTCCAAAACACGACACTCAACCATATTATTCGTCAATAACCATCGACAACCATAACCATCAACAATAGTTGATTACGAGTCCTACATACCATTTCATTACGTTATCTACTATAAACTATCATATACCAGACGACACCAAACCCTTTATAACCACCATATTTTAGCACAACGCATAAACAGGGAAATAACAAACCAAGCAATTCAACGAACATATGCTCACGATATAATTTTCCAAAATTACTAGTTTTATAAAAGTTCTTCCCACCTTCATCCTTTATCAAATAACAACATCATGTATCACCAATAACAATCAATATATGACTAACTTTATTTCTACACAAACAGTATCGCTAGCGTATTAAAGAACCGAACGCATTAAGTACTAAAAACATAGTTATGCTCTAAATAAGAATCCTCAAACCACATGTTTAGAAAATTTTACTCACTTATATAATTTGGTGATTGAGATATCACTAGGGTATTGTGGTTGTCATGCTCAAGTCCTACACATATCGTAAACCCGATTAAAATTCGATCGACTCGAACAAGTTTCAAAATAAATTGAAAAACCATAAATTATAACTGTAAATAATCTATAATTATAAATATATATATATATATATATATATATATATATATATATATATGAATACGGTTAGTTCGATTACAGCCCGTGCCGAAAATAAAAGTTGGCAACGATAGGTTGAGCTCCAATTTAGCATCGACAATTAGCTCGAATCGAGGTTTATTTAGTTATAAATAGGATTAAAATTAACTTAACTCCAAGTAATCACATTCGCGATATGTTCGTTAGTAGTCACATTGTATAACTAATTATATTCAATAATTTGGTCAAGAATTCTGGAAATGGGTGTTTGTATGTCAAATGGATTTTAATCCTACATGATTTAACTAGAATTGAAAAGCAGGAGGGTTCTATTTTTGGTTTGCCTGTTACACACAAAAAAAACAAACAAATAAAAAAAACATGCACAACTTATTTACCAAGCCAAACGTTTTCTTTATCTTATTCAACGTTTATTGCTCATATTTGTAGAAAATGATAACTTTTGGATTGTCAATAAAATTAAGTAACCAAAAATGAAGAAACGACTGACCTCAACCATCGGCGCAAAAATGAGTCTCGGCCTTTCCGTTTGTCCCCTTGGCAATGTAGAAGTAGATAAGTGTCAGCTCAGATGCTAACATCCTCTTCATAGACAATTTCCCCATGAAAAGTTAGAGGAATAGGCTCAGGCCCGAATTCACGTTGATAAATCTTCTGCATTTCATCTGCAACGGCACGAGCTAATGCATCCTAAACATACAACCAAGAGTATAAGGTTATATCCATTTAATTAGATGCTCCAATACGTAAAACAGGAAAATCAAATATAATAATAATTAAAAGCAAACGGAAAATAAAAAAGACCTGATGGCTATCCGGATCGGAATTGAATGAGCATCCAAGAGGTTCAACCTCAACAGCAGGTATAACACAAGACTTGGGTTTCTATCATTAACAATTGTTATTTAACCAGATGTAGAAAAAACTCATGTTCTATTAAAATTCATTGATGAATATTAACATAGAAAAGGTCCTTTAGCAAAAACAGGTTTAACATGTGAACAAAAATCATTCTTCTAACGAGGGTTCCTTGAAGATTATAGGGAACCAGAATATCATCTGCCATATAGTCTAAAAAAACATTTTCTACCTGTTTAACAGCGCAATAGCCAAAACTTCCCAAGCAGCTCGAGATCGTTCGAGGTTGAGATCTAAGAGAAATTATTGCTCACCGTCGTCCGAAACTGAATTGATATCAATGATACGAGATCGGTGGCTTTCTCAAAGCAATTGTTAGCTAAATCCAAAGAGTTGAGGTCATACCAGATCAATCTGGTTTTGTAGTAGAATAGAGCGGCCTTGAACGTGTGGGAAGGAATTCTTGCAACATCAGCTGTGAGAAATAGCAGCTCTGCGGCGACTTGCCGGAGCTTGGCATGTTCCTCAGAATTTAGCTCACCGTTCGACGGCGAGGAGGAACCAGATGTGGCGGAAATTTTAGGGTTATAGGGAAAATTGAGGTCCGGAAGGTCGGGAAGCTGAGCTTGAGTAAAAGGAGAAGGTTTTAAGTTTGCTAAGTCAAAAGGATTGGAATTTAAGGGATTAAGAGGATTCCATGCGTGAGTTGGAGATTTTGACGGAAGGGGAAGGTTGGAAAATTCAGGGCAGCGGGTTGGGGAATTGGGGCGAGAATGGGTTTTAGAGTAGTGGGTGAAAGTGTTGGCCTATGGTTGAGTCATGGGTCCGGTGGGGGGTGGACGCCACTCAAGACGGCGATGGAAGGAAGGAGACAACGATGCCTACAAGATTAGGAGAAAGCAGATTTTGCCCACAAAATCAGCTGCAGATATTTGACAGGGGTCGGGTTTATTTATTTTATTTAACATCTTTTAATATAATTTTTCACATCGGTTTTAGATAAAACGGGTTTAAAATTTAAATCACATTATTTTTTAAATGAATCGACGTGAAATCTTACTTATCACGTCAGTTTATTTAAAAACCGGTGTGAAAAACATTTTACATCAGTTTTCAAATAACGGATGTTAATCGGACGACGTTAAATAACTATTTTGTAGTAGTGAGGCATTGATGTGTTCGATGCATACAAAAAAGAAAATTTTAAGATGCACGCGATGATCTTCTGTATGATGAATGACTTCCCAGCATACGGCAACTTGTCTGGGTATTCCAATAAGGCCCATAAAGCATGTCCCAAATGTGGCGAACAAACTTGTAATCATCAAATTGTCCGGGTATTCCAATAGGTACAAAGCATAGACATGAGTCATTTCAACAGGAAACAGTTATGTACAGTTATATGCCGCCTAAGATTTAGTTCTCACTTTCTCTTCATTTTTGTTTTGTTTATGATAATTAAAAATATCAATGCTATGTTGAACTTGCCAAAAGTTGTTCATAGTAGCAATCCAATTTTCCATGACTGATTTCAAGTGGTAGTGCATCTAATTTGTTACCATGCAATAATTTCGGTCATCCCATGTCATATTGTTGAGCGGTTGAACTTTTCCAGTGATTCTTTTCCCCTTTCGGTGCACTAATTCATGTAAACTTTCTAATTTTGGTCATCCCATGTCATATTGTTGAGCTGTTGAACTTTTCCAGTGATTCTTTTCCCCTTTCAATGTACTAATTCATGTAAACTTTATTCTGTTGCAGATATATAACACCACAGTGAAAACAATGGATTTCCTATGCAAGCCACTAAATTCTCCTTGAACGAGCATGATATGCACAAATGCCCATTTCTGAGTAACTTATCCTGTGCAAGCCACTGAATTGGGAAACCTCTGATTGCTTACTATTCACGACACAAGGTTTGTGGTATGCATGCAAAGTCTCCAAAGGTAATTGTTGCTGGGATTGAGCAAAGGTCTTGCCAGCAGTGCAGCAGGTCTGTGTGTGTGCGTGTGTTTCTTTTCTTTTTTTTCCTTACTTTTTTTATTTTATTTTTCTGTATTTCTTTTTCTCTAGAAGTCAACATTTGGACTCATCTTGATTAAGGAACATACTTTTAGTTGAAAATAGAAAAAAAAAATGTGAATTGTAGTGATTACTTAATTGTTGATGTAGATTTTGGTTATAGCTTCCTTTTTGGGGTTCTATTGTAGGCTTGTAGCTTGCTTTTTTTTTTGTTGTTGATTTTGTTGGGTTAAGGAATGTCTTATAGAGTAAATTTACTTGCAGTGTGATTGAGTTTTGTTGTTATGTGGTGTTTCACTTTTTTTTTTTTCCTTCTATAGGCTTTAGTTAATAATATCATTCTTATTTTTTGATTGTGATGTTTGTGGATAAAAAAAAACCTTTTGAGGCAACAAAACTACTACTTTTATTATTCTAGCCACTTTAGGATATGATTTGTTTTATATATACTAATCATCTCTTATTCTGTAAAACTTTATAAGAATCCGGATATACACATTTTCATGTAGAAAGTAGTGTTATGTGCTTTGAGGTACCCTGAAATGCTTACAGAGGGTATACAACTCCCTGTGAAGGATATAACTATTATTTTATCTTAGCATACACGTGCACAAGACGTAATTTAGCTTGGAAAATCCTCTGATTTTTTCTAACCAGTTTTAATTTTGTTACATTTTCTCAAGAATCTTAACATTCAAGATTTTGTTAACTAAATTTGAATTAAAAAATAACCGAGCAAAGTGCATGTATTGGTCATGTAGTGTGTGTTGAAGGAGGCATTGCGCTATCTGTCTTCACAGCGGCTTTCAATGGTATAGATCCCGACACAATTTGCCTTCTCACTGAATGCTTGTTGTTCACTTGGTAGGTTTGCGGCATCTACACCAGCTTAGGTCGCCAATTGTTGCAGAGAAAATATAATCTCAAGGTGATTTCATTTTTACTCTTGTTTAAGGATAGGGTTAATTGAAAAAATACCCCCGAACTTTAGCCTAATTGCAAAATAAGAGGAACAAAACACAGCTTACTTTGAAAATTACGAAAATCACCCTCGAGAAGGCAAGTGTAATTTTACATCTACATCACCCGATGTCTCTAAATATTACAAATGACTCCTACTTTTTGTCTTGCATTTTATATTTATACCCCTCAGTTTAGAGATGAGGTTAGTTACAAAGATTACCCCTGAAGCCTAACTACAGAAAAAAGAAAAAAAAAAACAGCTTACATTGAAAATTACCCAAAAAAAACCTTGAGGTTGCACTTTCTCACCTGACGTCAGTTAGTGGAGCTAAAAATAATTGTTGACGTCATCAAATAATTTTACAATTACACCCTTCAAATTCACAAATAAATAACCCAACTTTCCGTCTTGCGTTTTATATTTCGTCCCTCATTCTTTCTATATATTACATAGGATCGATTTGTAATATTTTGAAAAGTCGAGTGGTGACACTGTAAACTATTTGATGCTGTTAGCAAGTTTCGTCAGATCAATAGATGGTCGGTTGGGCCAAAATGTAAATGGAACCAAACCTCGAGGTGTTCTTGTAATTTTCAAAGTTAGCTGTTTTTTCTTTTTCTTTTTGTTAAATACTCCGACATATTTTTCTGTATAATAATACGCTCTTAACTCAGGAATATATGAATATAAATATTTAATTATTATGTAGAAAATAATATGGTTTCTGTCAGAAGATTCTAAATAAATAATTTTTGAAAATATATTATTTAATAGGGACAATCACGAGAACTACCTTCGAGGTTTGGTCAAATGACCAAAAAACCCAGTTAAACTTGCTTACCCTCGAGGTTTGGTCATTGGTATCCAAGGGTCGAAGTATAATCACATAGTAATCGAATTGAAAAAAAAGGAGTAAAAATAGAAATTAACATTGTGACTGATTGATAAAACTTGCTTACACATTGCTTTTTTGCTGGATGGAAATAAAAAGTTGTTGAATTATATTTTTGTTATGTTGATGGAAGGATTTGAAGTTAATGATTCGAAATTATTAATAACAAATATGTGTTCTCATCATTAAAGCTATCTTAGGAGTTATTGTGGTGGATTTCAAATCCACCCATTTGGAGCCATATAAAGCCTATCCTTAAAATTCAAATCAATTCATCGCAATGCAACCTAAAAAACTTATTGAAACAATGAAAATAGAAAAGAATATGAAGAAGGTTAGTACTTAATGCTGGCAAAATGACGTATTTATACAGCCTAATCTCAATAAGTTATTGGGGCTCGTACGACTCGCATGGAAGGAAGCTCGTATAACTTTGCAGAAGTTATTATCAGGTTAGCTACTCACATTGCTTTTATAACTATTGTGGATTCTAGTATTTTTATTTTCGGATTTCATGTAGTAAAAAGTAAATTCGATTATCTGGTTTCTCTTGCTTTTTCTAAGATAAAAGAGGCCTTTGCCACACTATTGAATCGTATAGGCTCATTTTTTATTTATTATATATATTTATTCCTTTGTTATTCTATAATGCAGCTGCAGAACCAATATTGCCTAACAATGCCAAGTTTAAGGGAGAAAGAACTTGTGCCTATGGTATGAGATGCATTCAGTTGTAAATTTGCATAAAATTGATCAAGTTCTATTTGCTTAATCGATACGTGCTGAAGTGGCGGGACAAGGTCCAAATGATTCTTCCTATAGCAATTGGGGACTATACAGACTTCTTTGCGTCAAAGCATCATGCGAAGAACTGTGGACTTATATTTCGAGGACCAGAAAATCCAATTAACCCAAATTGGTATGGTACTTTAGAATTTACAATATTTTCTCTCTCTCTTGCTCTCAGAGTTATTGCTCCACTCTTTTGAATGACTGCATACATTTCAGGCTTCACATTCCTATTGCTTACCATGGACGTGCATCATCTATTGTCATCTCTGGCACCACTATTACAAAAACAGCTTTCTAAGGCTGTTAATTAAAGGCGGTTCATCGAAAACCGCCTTAAAAATACTTTTAACGGCGGTTGTGTCCAAAACCGTCGTTAAAAAGGTTATTTTACGGCGGTTTCTAAAAAACGACGTTAAAATTGGATATCAACTGATTTTAACGGCGGTTTTAACAGAACCGCCGTAAAAACTCGCACATTCTACGGCGGTTATTTGAAACCGCCGTGAATAAATAAGTATTCACGGTTGTTTCTTATGAACCGACGTTAATTAGTTCACAGATTATTAGTTCGCTGAATTTAACGTCGGTTTCCATTAGAACCGCCGTGAATGTGATGACATTTAACGGCGATTCTGTTTGAACCGCCGTAGAAAGTAGTGTGCCATGTCACCGATCCTCGTCTTACTAACCACTATTATTAGGAAAAAAGAAAAACTCATTTAATTACGTCTTCCAGGTAATCATTCCCTGATGGACTTTGCTCGTCAAAAACTCGTGTTTCACTGGTTCCTGAATCAATCAAGTGGG
>BMAC01001582.1:53903-73801 GCA_014905375.1 Phtheirospermum japonicum
ATAAAATCAGAAAATACTAGTTTTATAAAAAATTCCATTTTCAAGTCAAAACCCAAACGATATTTAATTGAATTGAGCACGAATCAAGCCTAAAATAATTTGACGTATTTACAAGTTTTTTTACTTATCGAAACATAAGCTCAAACCGAACTTTAATTTCTACCAAACGGCAAAATTGTTTTCATGTTTGGAAATTTTTGACGAAACGAGTACAAGCTTTTTAAAGAACAACCTCGAAATCGAATATCGAGTAGCTTTGATTTTCATCCCTAAATAGGAATTTGGCTAAGCTAATCAATCAGATAAAACCAAAAATGATAATAAATCTGTTAGACTTGTTGGGCAGTTTCAAATTTGTAATGAATTTCAAATTCTTGAAGCACCCATTTTGGGAAATTGCAAAAATGATCGTGCTATGTTTGGGAGTGGTGATCATCTTCGATTGTCTTGTTAAATTTTTATTAAATCTACGATTTATTTATTTTATAAAAATAATTATTTCCCCATACTTATACTCCTAAAATAAGACCATACAATTTTGATTTTTTTTTGTTTTTAATATTTAACGTAGATCGTTGGATGAGACATGGATCAACGATTAAAACAACTTGCTTGGATATCAATCATTAGAGGTATATCTAAATGCTTTATGGTTTCTCCAGGTTTGTAGAGAATGGGAAGCCGCTGCGCTAAGAGTCAATAAATATGTTAGAGTAGCCACTAATCCATATCGGTGTTGTCCTTGGAAAAGAGGGTGGTGCTTTGGGTAAGTTTTTACTATTCTTTATTTAATGTTTTATTAAATTATTGTTTACTTAATTATTGAGAAATTTACTTGAACAAATCTGCAGCTAAAATGATACCCCTATTCATGATGTTTGCTGGGGGACCTTTGGGTCAAGCGTTCGTCGACTAGCTTCGTGACAGCGTCTTAGCCTTCTCCAAGAACGTGCCTAGGCTCAGTATTTCAACACGGTGAAATAAATCAGAGTGTCTTCAAAATTGTCAGCCATTTTCGTGTTGTATGGGCCCGGGGCTTTAAAGGATGTCGTGTGGCTGATCTTTGAGGGCTTCTTCAGGCAGAGAGTGTTGTTCATAAGTAGTAAGGGTATTCTGGTCCGTGAAGTTGACTACAACCTATGGTTTGGATAGTTTTAACATTAAAGAGTTGGCTTGGACTTGGTTTGGGAGCTATAAAGTTTATTTAGTAATAAACTGATGAGTATAAATTAGTATCAGCATCTGTGCATCTGTTTATATGTTGTTGATTGGTTGGTGACTAAGTTGACAATCTTTAAGTTCATCTTTATTTCTCTCCCCCCTCTAAAACTATAGCCTTTTTTAATATTTTGTCCATTGAATCAATATGAAATATATTTGGTGCACCTGCTTTCATTTCTTTTTTTTTTTTAAATTTTTTTACTACTTTTTAGAAGGTATTTTTAAAAATAAGTTCTGGAAAATATACTTTCTAGAAGGTATTTTTAAAAACCGCCGTAAATTGTCCGTTCTGGAAAATAGACTATCTAGAAGGTATTATTTAAGAACCGCCGTAAAAAGTGATGCTTTTTTACATCGTTTTTTGGGGACCGCCGTAAAAAGTGTCGCTTTTTTAGGTTTTTTAGAACCGCCGTAAATTATGGCGGTCGATATAAAAGCGGTTCAAAAACTGCCGTTAAAAATAAAAAATAACCGCCTTTAATTCTGCAGTCTGTAGTAGTGCACCGACATAATCAGACCAAGGTTACAAAAATCACGGTTCCTTCTTTACTTACAGGCTATGATAAATTTTTCGATCTATCTCATAGTTTCTTGAACTTTGTAGTCATAATTTTGTTCTTGCTGTATGTTCAAGACTTATGAAATTTTGTTGTTTATTCCAGAGGACAAGGTCACCCAACTACGACTTCCCCACCTTATTTCGACCTTCTCGTAAGTTGGACTTTGAAACGAAATGGTAAGCTTTATTCTCAAAAAGAGAATATTGATAGTTTGCTTTCGTCAAATTGTTAACTAGACCCATCGGGTTTTTTCTCCTTTTTATAAGATGTGGATCTTATTACAATGACCTGCTGGATTTGGAATGAAATATCGTTAAAGTGCATTTTAGGGTGTTGTCGTTGAGTGAGTTGTTAAAATGCATTTTAGGGTGCTGTCGTTGGTCCTGGAAATTAATTGGGGAAACATGTGGATGTTAACGAGGCTGCAGATCATATCTTTGGACTTGTCTTGATGAATGATTGGAGTGGTATTTATGTTTCTCTTTAATGCAGCATGCAAGTTGATAAATAATAGCATGGAGCAGTTTATAATCAGCTCTGAAATTGATGCTATTAGAGAAGCGTGAAGGTTTTCATAGGGGAGTGTAATGTTGATGAAATGTATTGAATGTACATAGATCGAGATTGTACTCGATTTTAGTATATATATATATATATATATATATATTTGTTACTTTGTTGATTCTAGATTGCAAGTACTATGATTCACACTATGTGTTTGTGAATTTATTTGATTGATAATAATGAATGAGAAATTATGGCCAATTTGGTGTATTTGTTGGTTAATTTGTATTTGTATAATTGAATTTCAATTTTTTTTTTACTATTTTTCAGAACGGTTTTATTAAACACCGTTCTGTAAAGTATAACTACCAGAACGGTTTTTTCAAATACCTATCTAGAAAATCACGATTTCTAGAACGGTATTTGAAAATAACGTTCTGGAAAGCGAGACTTTCCAGAACAATATCTGAAAAAACCGTTCTGGAAAGTGGCGGATCAATATGGGATGGTACCATTTTAGAATAGAAAAATTATTTTCTAGAACGCCTTTTTTTTACCCTTCTAGGAAGTCTGCCAATCCAGAAGGGTAAAAAAAAGGCGTTCTGGAAAGTACAGACTTTCTAGAACTATGAAACTACAGAAGGCACAGAAAGGCGTTCTGGATAGGCAGAATTACCCTTTTGAATTTGCATTTTCTGCACTAGTGAAGGAAAGAAAACGGTCTACCTTAGTCATCGGAAGTGGCTTAAACAAAATCATTCATATCATAAATTAAAGAAATCCTACAATGACAAACAAGAGTTCGAAAAGGTTCCAGACGCATAAACTATAGAGCAAGTTTATGACCAGGTGAAAGACATCCACGTGACATTTAGTAATACACAAAAGCAAAAGCTGGCAGAAAGAAACTTATGGACAAAGAAGTTGATCTTTTTTGAGCTTCCATATTGGATGAGTCTCGAAGTGAAACATTGTATTGATGTGATGCATGTGGAGAAGAATGTCTCTGATAGTCTTATCGGAATGCTTCTCAATATCCAGGGCAAGACTAAAGATAACGTCAATGCACGAAAGGACATGGTTGCCATGGGAATATGATGGGATTTAGCTCCAATATCTCAAGGTAGGAGGACTTATCTAGCAACTCAGCACATATACACATGCAGTCATGTTTATTTGAGCAATTTTTTAGGTTTCTTGCAATGATTCATGTACATGCTATAATGACTTTGACCAAAAAATATATCTACTCAATTAAATATTATTACTGTTTGTAGAGTAACATATTTCATTGATTATTTAACCATATATCATGGTTGTAGGCAAGAAGGGAGAAGGCTCAGAAAATTCAATCGCATAACAAGTGTCCACAGAGATGTTCTCGTGGAGGTTACAAGCTTCTGAAAAAGAAGATCATGGAGGAGAAGTATAAGGCGAGACAAGAAACCTCAGAGGATCTGTCGGATATTATCCCCCATCCATCTCCGCCTTCTCCTCATGATCTACGGAAGAGAGCGCATATCACTCCTAGTGGACAAAATATCACTTAAGAAGTCAGCATTATTAGTGAAAAAATCTTAAATTTCTTTCAAAGGAATATATGCTCCAAAAATAATGTAAACTTTACTAAAATTCGTAACTTTCAACAAAACAGCATAAGAATTGGAAATCATCAACCAAAAAAAGGAAAAACACTTCACAGAATCACAGTAACAATATATTCACCACTACTGGTTTTTCTTCGGGTTTTGGTTTTTTTTTTGTTCGATTCGAATGTGAGTTTGAAGTAGGATTTGATTGAGGGGGGATATTTGGTGATTGTCTAGAGGGAAGGGGAGGAGAAATGGAGGGTCATGATCTGATTTGGAGTGATTAAGGTTTTGATGATGATGTTGATGATCATCATCAAAATGATTATAGTAGTTGTTGTTGTTGTTGTTGGGTGAAGGAAATATTTTTATTTATTTTTTATTAAATCTGCTAGCTAGGGTTTTGTAAATGCACCTGTTATGTTTGAAAAATAAATTTTGGCTATAGTGGGAATTGGAACATGATGATCACGTACGAACAGAGAGTTACAAATGAGATTGTACTCTTAAGAGATTTATTTTAAAAATATATATAGAGAGAGACAATTTGGAATATTGGTGAAAGTTAGTGCATGAACGTGGCTAAACTATTACAATAATACACACATATAGACAGTTATGTTGTTGTTTAAGAAGTTTATTCTTTCAGTTTTAACTTAGAAATTCTACTCCATGTTTTATTTACTGATTTTCATAGTGCTTATATTTCTTCATATAGCAAGTTTTTTAAGTGTTATCTGGTTCTGTGTCTACATGTTTATGTATTTTAACAGCTATAAACAAAAACCAGCTCTGCTGTTTATTAGAACTCTGATGACAATTATATTATTTCTGAATAAAATAGTATTTTTGTTAATACTGCTATATAAGTTATCTCCTCATCATTATTTTCATTTTCTCCTTTTCTAAATACTTTTGGATTGTTTTAGTATCATACGTATTCTCAAATTAGTTGACACTACCATTTTATACAAACTGAGTCTGCACTTGAGTAATTCTGCAAGTTCAGATGCTGCAGTGCAGGATATCTGATCACATCTTATTAAAGTAGTTGAGTTAGAATTCCAACAATAATGGGTTTCTTGTTGCTCCAGCACCATTCGAACATGCAAATGTTCACAAATTCATATCATGGACACCTCATTTTCCTTCTAACTATTTAATGATTAGTTTATCCTAGATCTTAATTGAGAAGATTGCTAATAACAAATGATCTTAATTTCCAACATATGTTGATAAATCCAAATCGATTGGTTACCAAGAATAGGGGGTACTAACCTCAAATCTGAGATCAGTGACCTGAAGTAGATACCAAACACGTCACAGCGACCTGCCAAGTCCTTCACAAATCTCCTGGCGACCTCGCTGGTCCTGCAAAATAGCTCCTTGGACGGGTCGGATTTCAGGCCCATCAAGGCCCTCCGATGCTTAAGTTAATAAGCAAGTCACAACTCACACTACTACTAAAACAAGATGATATATGATGCAATATGATACGTAACATGTATAATGAGAGGTAAGCACCTCCTTTTATAGAGATAAAACAAGTACCCTCTCGATCTAGGGTTACCTTCTTCCACTGCAATTCCATAAATACCACAACACTACAACCGACTTAACATTAGGATTCCTCCCATATGGCTAGTTCCCATAAACAATAAACCTCTCATTAAATTATCAAAATAAGCCTGGGCCTATTACTCTTTCCATACAGCCCACCAAGCCCCCAAAAACTTATGCACACTAAGCCCATGAACGAGCTAAATCACTCAGCACCAAACATAAAAGGTCGCGACCCTATATGAGAACTCATCCTCATACTCCAGGTCGCTACGCTACATGAACCAGCTCGCTCACTTCTCAAAGACAACATCCAGCACGCTCACCTCCCAGAGGAACACCCTCTCTAGGAAATGAGGTCGCCTTTCACAAATATAAAATAATATCACGTGTGGACATTTTGGTCCGTATAAGCTAGTCCCCCATGTTCTAACTGATTGAAGCATGAAATTAGGTAGGACATTTAAACAACAATTTTAAAAGAACACAATCAACACAATAAAACACAATACATAAACAAACCAACCTGCCATCTTACAAAACCATACTCCACATCACTCAGCCCGTCATACCAAGCTATAACTTCAGTAAAACCGCGACCTCCAAAGACCTGCTCGCTGAGATTTGCCCCTCCTCTAAGGGAAATACTTGCCTTAGGAGAAAGACCCCCAAGTCCCTAAGTCGATTCCCCGAACTCCACTCGTGGCGACCTAAAACTATAAAGCCCTTTTCACGACCTGTAATTATATTCAATCTCAATAATTTCAAAATCGTAATCATAAGTAACCCGAAAATTCAAGACACGCCTTCCTCTACACATCCACTCCCATTTAAGTTTCATTAAATGTAGTCTGCCACTTGTCACTTCCTCCTTTTCTCGTATTATAATAAACATAGTGGGCCCAAAAACAAAAGGCCCAAAACATTCCCCAAAACCCTATTGTCCTTCCCTCTCCTACCTGTCCCATCCACTTTCTCGCCGCCCAACACAAATGTCACGCCCCCAATTTTGAAAAATATAGATTTTGATTTTTTATAAATAAACTTAGGGCATGAGTTTTCAATAAATCACAATCACAATAAAAATTGAGCGGAAGCGTGAATAAAACTTAAATATTTATTTAAAAAGTAGGAGATTCACTTAAAATCAAAATAGCAGTAACTCGACTGTTTACGGACTTTTAAACGGAAACACAAGTTTCAAAATTCATTTTAAACTTGACATAAAATAAAGATACCAAACCATAGAAAAGACAGTAAAATATCATTGAAAATAACATCTTCGCATCCACCGCCTCGTACCACATCCAACTCCTCAACCTGAAAAATTTGATAAAAATGGGTGTGAGCTTTCAACTCGCTCTGTGGGGATTCGTTTGTCAATATTAAACACTAATCATACAAACCATAAATGAATAGCTACAACACACTATCAGTCGTTCATAGATGTTGGCCAACCATAGTTTTAGCTCGAAAGCTACTGTTGTTTAGCTCGAAGACTACTATTGTTTTAGCTCGAAAGCTACTATGGAATGTTGCATTGAGATATAGATAATTCATATAATCGCATTTAACATAGACAAACATAGAAACGTTCGTAAATGTAAAAAGGAAATCATATAAAACATAAATGAATGTCTACAACACACTTTCTGTTGTTTTAGCTCGAAAGCTACTATGGAATGTTGCATTGAGACATAGATAATTCATATAATTGTATTTAATATAGACAAATATATAGTTTTGAAAAAGTTTAGAATCACCCACCTTTGAATGTAATTTCGTGAAAAAGTGGAAGTAGATGCTCGTACTTGAAAATCCTAGTTCTGAGATCCCTCGTTTCCTACATTGGAAATAATAACTTAACTTAGTACTTGGCTTTGAGAAATGAATTTGGACTAATTAGAAGGATAACGAAATCATAGGGTGTTGAGCGACATGGCCGCTGGTGGTGATTTGAGTTGGAGGGTGTTGAGCGACATGGCCGTGGTTGGATGGTGTCGTGGCTAAGTTTTGGATTAGGGTTTGATGTGGGTTGGCCGGAGGTTGTGGTGGTGGTTCAGCGACGGGTTTGGGTTGGTTTTGGTTGGTTTGGTGTTTTGATTTTCGGGTTTTGTTCGGGCTTCGTCCTAGAGTGGTGATGATGACTTGAGGTCTTACGTTGGCTTACTTGTTCTCGGTGACCGAAGGTTTGGGTGGTGGTGGTTTGGATGGTGTGGGTTTCGGGTCGCGGCGGTTTAGGGGTCTTGATTGAGGGTGGTTGTTCGGGCAAGTTGGCGATTCGATCCTGTACTAGTTGTGGTTGGTGGTGTTTGTTCGGAAACTGGGGCTGCAAACGGCGAAGATGGCGTGGGTGGTGGTTTGGGTTTGGACAGGGGTCCAATTTGGGGTTGTGATGTCGGTTTGGAATTTGTTGGGTTCGGGCCTGGGTTAAGGTTTGACGTGGGTTTCGGGTTGTGGAGGAAAATCAACCATGAGTTTGCCGGGGTTGGATGATGATGGATTTGTCTGGAAAAAGTTTGGGTTTGATGGTTTTGGTAGTGGCTATTTGTTATGATTTGGAAATTATTTTCTTTGAGAAAAATCTAGAAACTAAGATTGGAACTTACGTTTTTGCTTGCATCTGCAAAAGACTAGTGAAAATCTGAAGAAGAGGGTGTCCTATTTATATACCAAGAACAAGTCCTATTCCTAGAAGGATTATGATTCCTATTTTTAGAAGGATTAGGATTGGGGTTTTGTGGGCTCTGGGTTAAATTGTTAGGTTTCGGTTGGGCTTTATTGTTGGGTTTTGTTTTGGGCTCAGGTAAAACAAGATAATATAATTGAATTTGGGCTTTCGAAAAAAATAAAATCAAATGAAAATAATGTAATTGAATGGGTAAAGACTTATTGGACTTGAAATAAAAGAATATATATAAAAAAAATAATAAATTGGGCTTAACATAATAATAAAATAAAACTTGGGTGTTACAACCTACCCCTCTAAAAATAATTTTGTTCTCGAAATTCAGATAAACTTACGCTGATTCAGCAGTCGCATGTTAAAAACTCGAGCCTTCCCTCCTGGTCCTTTCTTCTCTGAAAACTTAGTATTGCTGAAAATCGAACAATCATCAGCCAGATGCCCTTTTTGTTTGCAGCGAAAACATGCATTTTTCCCTGCTAGACATTCCCCAAAGTGACTTTTCCCACAATTCCCACAAACAGGTTTAGCAGGTTGATCTCCTTGATTATGTTCATCCTTCTTTACTTGTTTGTCATGATTTTTATTCTCATCTCGATTCAAATCTTTAGCTTTCCTCTTTCTCGAACTCTCCATTTGTTTTCGATCCATATCTTGGCTAGCAGCTATCTCTTGTGCGCGCTTGACTGTCTCGGCATACGATAAATCCCCATGACTTTTGAGGATATGTCTAATTCCTGGTCGCATTCCATCCAAAAATCTACGAGCCTTGTTCAGGTCGGTATCCACCAAGTGGGTTGCAAATCGACTTAGTTCGGTAAACGTCCCCTCGTAATCTATAATTGACATCCCCTCTTGCCTTAACCCCCATAATTCACGTTCCTTTAGATCAAGATAAAACCTTTGGTAGTATTGACCTCTCAAAATCTCTTTGAACTCACTTCAAGTTAGAGCCTCACGCTCTTGTTCAGTCCTGGTTCTCCAATAACCTTCCCACCAAAGCTCTGCACCTTTAGTTAGTTGACTCTCAGCGCAAATCACTCGTTGAGTATCGCTGCAATTTAGTAGTTTGAAAGTACGTTCCAAAGAACGGAACCAATCCTCAACATAAATAGCTTCCTCTTTTCCAGTGAAAGTGGGAGGTGCGTAGCGACGAAATTGCTCCACTATTTGAGCATGATTATTCATAGGCGCAACCACATCATTCATATTATGACCAACTTGATTCGTATGAGATGCTTGGTTCGCAGCATGAGCTTGGTTCGTATGATCATTTACTTGATTCATAGCATTGGTTTTGTTTGGACCTCTAGGAGTACGTCTCGGAGGCATTGTCCTATAGTTATTGCAGGGGAATTCGTAAAGTTTATCGCGCATACGGATATATAGTTCGTCCAATAAAATAGTTCTCGTGGAAATAGTGTATGCATAGAAACATGTGATTTGTAAAATATCATAGTGATCATATCTATAGAAATCCCTTCGCATCGCATAGCATAGCATAACATAATATTTGCAATAGTAATAGTTTTTTTTTTTTTGTATTTGTTGTTGACGACATTTGCAATAGTAATGACTTTTGCATTTGCTATTGAAAACATGCAATAGACTTAGAAAATTGAAAATTTAAAATATTTATGCATATACCTTTTGGAGTTGGCGCGGTATGGCGGAGGTGGATGCTTGTTGTCATAGTTTCTCTCTTTTATAAAAATGAATAAGTAGATAAAACCCTTATGAAAATAATATATACATATACATATATATATATATATATATATATTTGAAATCGACTAATGAAAATATTTAGCGAGTCTACAGAATCGTAGACCTGCTCTGATACCACTTCTGTCATGCCCCCAACTTTGAAAAATATAGATTTTGATTCTTTAAAAATAAACTTCCAAAAACAAGGGCATGAGTTTTCATTAAATCACAATCACAATAAAAATTGAGCGGAAGCGTGAATAAAACTTAAATATTTATTTAAAAAGTAGGAGATTCACTTAAAATCAAAATAGCAGTAACTCGACTATTTACGGACTTTTAAACGGAAACACAAGTTTCAAACTTTATTTTAAACTTGACATAAAATAAAGATACCAAACCATAAAAAAGACAGTAAAATATCATTGAAAATAACATCTTCTCATCCACCGCCTCGTACCACATCCAACTCCTCAACCTGAAAAGTTTGATAAATATGGGTGTGAGCTTTCAACTCGTTCTTTGGGGATTCGTTTGTCAATATTAAACACTAATCATACAAACCATAAATGAATAGCTACAACACACTGTCAGTCGTTCATAGATGTTGACCAACCATAGTTTTAGCTCGAAAGCTACTATGGAATGTTGCATTGAGACATAGATAATTCATATAATCGCATTTAACATAGACAAACATAGAAACGTTCGTAAATGTTAAAAGGAAATCATATAAACCATAAATGAATGGCTACAACACACTTTCTGTTGTTTTAGCTCGAAAGCTACTTGGAATGTTGCATTGAAACATAGATAATTCATATAAATGCATTTAATATAGACAAACATATAGTTTTGAAAAGGTTTAGAATCACCCACCTTTGAATGTAATTTCGTGAAAAAGTGGAAGTAGATGCTCGTACTTGAAAATCCTAGTTCTGAGGTCCCTCGTTTCCTACATTGGAAATAATAACTTAACTTAGTACTTAGCTTTGAGAAATGAATTTGGACTAATTATAAGGATAACAAAATCATAGCTATGAATTGAATATAAGTAAGAAAGTCGATAGGGTTGAGAATTGAATATAACTAAACGGACTAATAAGCCGGCAACGTCTTTCAGTGACAACACCACACATCGGGTCCAGGTATGACCGGACGGTGCAAGGTCCTCCCTGCCTCCTCCAAAATAAGAAATTGGCTAAACCTCCGGCACAACGCGCGGCATTGGCGTCTCGCCTAGTTTCTCGTGGGGCCGCTGGTGGTGATTTAAGTCGGAGGGTGTTGAGGGACATGGCCGTGGTTGGATGGTGTCGTGGCTGGGTTTTAGATTAGGGTTTGATGTGGGTTAGCTGGCGGTTTTGGTGGTGGTTCGGCGATGGGTTTGGGTTAGTTTCGGTTGGTTTGGTGTTTTGGTTTTTTGGGTTTTGTTCGGGCTTCGGCCTGGAGTGGTGATGATGACTTGAGGTCTTAGGTTGGCTTACTTGTACTCGGCGACCGAAGGTTTGGGGGGTGGTGGTTCGGATGGTGTGGGTTTCGGGTCGCGACGGTTTAGGGGTCTTGATTGAGGGTGGTTGTTCAGGCAAGTTGGCGACTCGGGCCTGTACCGGTTGTGGTTGGTGGTGTTTGTTCGGAAACAGGGGCTGCAAACGGCGAAGATGGCGTGGGTGGTGGTTTGGGTTTGGACAGGGGTCCAATTTGGGGTTGTGATGTCGGTTTGGAATTTGTTGGGTTCGGGCCTGGGTTAGGGTTTGACGTGGGTTTTGGGTTGTGGAGAAAAGTCAACCGTGAGTTTATCGGGGTTGGATGATGATGGATTTGTCTGGATAAAATTATGGTTTGATGGATTTGGTAGTGGCGATTTGTTGTGATTTGGAAATTAATTTCTTTGGGAAAAATCTAGAAACTAAGATTGGAACTTACGTTTTTGCTTGCAGCTGCAAAAGACTTGTGAAAATCTGAAGAAGAGGGTGTCCTGTTTATATACCATGAACAAATCCTATTCCTAGAAGGATTATGATTCCTATTTTTAGAAGGATTAGGATTGGGGTTTGGTGGGCTTGGGTTAAATTGTTAGGTTTGGGTTGGGCTTTATTGTTGGGTTTTGTTTTGGGCTTAGGTAAAACAAAATGATATAATTGAATTTGGGCTTTCGAAAAAAATAAAATCAAATAAAAATAATGTAATTGAATGGGTAAAGGCTTATTGGACTTGAAATAAAAGAATATATATAAAAAAAATAATAAATTGGGCTTAACATAATAATAAAATAAAACTTGGGCGTTACACAAAAACCCCTTCACTTCCCCCATTCACTACTTTTTCAAGGAATACAATCAAAAAATCGCCATTTTTACTTTGCAACAAAGCTCGTCGACTTAGCAAATTCTCAGGATATGTCAACAGCACATCATTCGTTACCGACCTCCAGCACTCCGAAAATGTGTAAGTCCCCGAATCCTTCATCATTTTAGTAATTTAATTCTGCTACAAATGTAATACATCTGCTGAGTTTTTGTGATTTTGTGCTACTCTCCTTTTCCTGTACGTTTTGATTATTTGTAAAACCAACATCTTCTACATCTAACTTCCAAAACTCAACCCTTTCTCCCGATTCAAACCCCACCGAAAACCCTTTTATCCTCGATAGAAGACGAGAACAGCCCTCTCTACCCTCCTCCAACCTTCGCGGCGAGCCAGAGGGCTACGTTAGTTGGTCGGAGCTTCAAGCCCAAACCAGAGCCAACACCGAGACTCAAGCTCTGATAGATAATATTCCCGAGGATCCTTCTTCTGCCTCCCTAACCCTTGCACACATTCCAGAAGGAATTCCCCTGCAAAAACCCAATAATCCACCCTCTTGCGAGCACTTTAGGGAAAACCCGGTGACTCTAGCTCGCTCACTAACTGCCACCGACCTGCCTTCCTCTTCTCTTGAGACAAAAGAAATAAAAGATAACTACTGGCTACTCCACGACCAGAAAAAGCTAGAGAAATTTCAATGAATCCTTAACCTCCCAGAAACCGCTAAGATGGTTCTGCCCGATAGCCTTCACTCAGACCCCATGAAACCTCTCCCTAATCACATCACCCTCTTTGACACATTGCTGCTGGCAGGTTTTAGATTCCCAGCCCATCCATTTTATGTTTCTATTTCTCACCAGTATAAAATTCCTCCCTTACAACTGACCCCTAAATTCATGAAATTCCTTGTGGGCTACCTCATACTATGTAAATACTATAACACCCAGCCCGATCCAAGTTTTTTCCAATTTTGCTTCCAAATAAAGTATCAACAACACACCTTTTACCTTTCATCTTGCTCGGGTCTACCCCGCTTTTTGATAAACCCCTCCAATAAAGTCCTCGAGTGAAAAATGAACTTCTTCTTCATTCACAATACCGAAGATTGGCCCTTTATCACCGAGCTGCAAGACCATACCCCTAAACAACACAAACAATCCACCCCCAAACAATTTCCCATACTGTACTAAAAATACTTCGACCAACTCGCAGAGTTGAGTAAGCGCCCATTTGACGTGGTGCTACTCACCATCCGGTCTGATGTGTTCCGGTACATGGGCATCGACTCTCGCCAAGTCAAACCAGATCTTGCCCTTACCGAGTCTGATTTCGGTAGGTTCCTCAAGTCCTGTACCTATACAACATTTCCCACTATTAAAACTGAATAATAACACCTCTCTATGTTACTGTAGTTCATTCATCAACAGTTGTGCGGCATCGTGCTCCGAAACTGCCAAAGAACAACCTTCTCCGCAACCCACAGCTCGCTCTGTACCCCCTCCAGTCAACGTAGACGAGGCGCTACAATAGGCTTTTGGGACAGAGGCTGTCGACGTGGAGGAGGTCCAACTGATAAGAAGATCTGCCAAAGGCAAGGGAAAAAGAGCTCTTCAACCTGTACCAGAGAGCCCAGCAGCAAAGAGCCCGAGCCCGCCGGAACAAAAGCTTCGTCGCCTTCATAAGGGACCCGCGGCGACCTCTGCTGGTTCGCCCGACCTGAGCAAGGGACTGGAAAAATGCGACAACGCCAAGGACATCCAGACCCTTCTCAATGAGCGTGTGATCAAACAGGTAGATTTTAAAAGAACCTTCTCTTTCAATACATTTAACACTTATAAATACTCATGAAACATCCTGATACAGCTGAGTCCTCTGTTCTCCAAACTCTCAGAAGAGTTATCAGCTCGTTCAGCGGAGAGAAAGCTCCAAAAAACATGCGACGAGCCGATTGCACAGACTGAACAACAAACGCGGCAGCTATCACCGACTCAAGGGGAATTGGATGGAGCGCTCAAGCTACTAAAAGCTCGCGAGGAGGAAATACATATTTTGAAGGGCCAGGTGAATAGCCTGAAGGATGAGGTGGTTCATAACAACAACGAACTCAAGGAAGCGCAAAAGAAAGCTGAAACGCTCAAAGATGTACAAAAGCAGGTTGGAGAGCTCCAACTTCAAAACCAACAGCTTCAAGAGCGAGGCCAGAAGTCCCATGAGTGAGGTGTAGCTGAAGGTCAGCGGACCTTCCTCACAAGTGCAGCTGGCAGGAGGTTTATCGACGCCTATAGGGAAGAGCTGGTGGAAGCCTATGAGAGGTCCTCCATCTACTTTGGTACAATGGCCGCTGGTGCTCGGGAATGGCTCAACAAAACCGCTGATATTGTTAAAGAGCAAGTCACAGCACTAAAAGTCACTTACAGCCCGGACATTCCTGCCATCATCAACCAGCTAAGCCCCTTCGGCTCCTTCAAAGGCGATTGGCAACAGCCAATTGATACGAAGTGGTGGCTATCATGCCAGAGTAAGGCCATCCTATCTGCCCAGTTGTCCTCCGAGCTGGAAGCGCCCCTGGAGGACCTGATTCCTCTGCCCGAACCAAGTACAACCACAAGCCTACCTCCTCCTTCTGCTGAAAAAACCACCTGAACAACTTGTACTGATACCCCTATTATGTATAAACAGTTTTAATCTCGCACTTTATTTAATATATGCATAACTCACTAACACTTTCGATCCTGCACTTAGAAAATACAAACCGCATACGCAATAAAGCTCATAAGATAATATAGGCCATACGCCATCCCATGGGACATAAAACAATCCATCACAACTTATAAACCACTACAACAAACAATATACAACATAAAATAGCCCGCATAAAAATAATCATACACACAAGTAAAAACATTATAATCACTTCAATCACAAGAAATCATCAACATAGCTCGACAAAACCCCCTTTATTGCAAGAATACCAATCTTTCAAAAACTTTATACGGGAAAAGTGCCCTCCAAACAAGAGTTACCTTCTCCCGCCATACAACTTCTTATCACTAACTTCTCATCACAACTTATTAACACAACTACTCACTTTATGAGGGAGAGGTGCCCTCCGAACAAGAGTTACCCCCTCCCCGCATCGCCGGCCTAAAAGAAGCGTCAGCCCACTTTCCACACACACTTTCACTATGGGAGAGGTGCCCTCCGAAAAAGAGTTACCCTCTCCCACACCGCCGACCTAAAAGAAGCGTCAGCCCACTTTCTACACAAACTTCCACTATGGGAGAGGTTCCCTCCGAACAAGAGTTACTCTCTCCCACATCGCCGACCTAAAACAAGCGTCAGCCCACCTTCTACACAATTCCGCTATGGGAGAGGTGCCCTCCGAACAAGAGTTACCCTCTCCCACATCGCCGACCTAAAAGAAGCGTCAGCCCACTTTCTATACAAACTTCCACTATGGGAGAGGTGCCCTCCGAACAAGAGTTACCCTCTCCCAGCCGCCCTCTAGGCATAATACTTTTTCAAATGACATATATTCCAGCTTCTGAGAAAAACTTTCCCACTTACATCTTCAAGTATATAAGCTCCTCCTTACAACACTTTCACCACTTTAAACGGCTCAACCCAATTTGGCTCTAACTTCTTGGTCATGCGCAGCGCATCAGCTCGCCTCCATACTAAATCGACGACTTGAAAGCAGCGATGATTGACCCGTTTGTTAAAATCGGCCTGTATCCTTTGTTTATAATGATCCACGCGAGCTGCCGCTCTATCGCGTATCTCATCTATCGTTTCTATCGCTCCCCGAGCTAATCTCTCATTCTCCTCCACATTGAATGTTGCCAAGCGCTGCGATCCCCCCACTATCTCTGCTGGAATAACCGCATCCATACCATAAACCAAACTAAAGGGCGACTCTCCCGTGGAGGTCCGGGGAGCTGTTCGATAAGCCCTTAGGACTGAAGCGAGCTCTTCCTCCCAGAGTCCCCCTGCCTTTTGCAGTCGTAATTTAAGTCCCTGCACAATTATGCGATTAGTAACTTCGACTTGCCCATTAGTTTGGGGATGTTCCATAGAAGCAAATCGTTGCTTCATCCCCATCTCCTTGCACCAGTTTCGAATCTTTCTCCCATTAAATTGGGTTCCATTGTCAGATACTAGCACTCGCGGCACACCAATCCTGCAAAATATGTTATTAAAAATAAAATGTGCTGCTCACTTATCCCAGTAACAGCCTCAACCTCTGCCCACTTTGTAAAATAATCAATTACCACCACCATATACTCCTTGTTGCCTGGGGTTTTTGGAAAAGGACCCACGATATCAATTCCCCACTGCGCAAACGGGCATGGCGAGCTTATAACCATCATCTCCTCGGCTGGTATATGAATAACCGGCGCATGCATCTGACACTTTTTACATGTTCGCACTAGGTCGCTGGCCATACCTTTCATTCCTGGCCAAATGAAACCAGCTCGCTACGTTATACCAACCAACGCTTTTCCCTTCGCGTAATCACCGCAATATCCCTCATGTATCTCCCTCAACACTTCTAGTCCTCGCTCCTTTGACAAACACTTCAGAAAAGGCCCCAAAACCGATCTCTTATACATCTCTTCATGTATTACACAAAAGCGAGCTACTACCCTGGCCTCCTTTGTTGTCAATCTCTCTGCGCCCTCCTTTGCTTTAACAAGGATGTCCCATATAGGTGTGTGCGAATCATCTCCCACCTCGAGCTCCATAACCTCATTTCCTTTCTCCACGCTACTATGGTCCAACTCCATAAATGTGATTTTCCGAGTATCGCAAGTTCCCAATGCTCCTGCTATTCGAGCGAGCTGATCAGCCCGAGTGTTCTCAGCTCGCGGCAAGTTCCCAAAACGGGCTACTTCCTCTCGCAGCTTACCCAGATATATCGCCATGCGTTCTTCTTTAGCCTCAAAAGAACCATCGAACTACCGAGCTATTAATTGCGAGTCCGTGTATGCCCACAACTTTCGTGCTCCCAACTCGTCTGCCATTTTTATTCCCTGCAACATAGCTTCATATTCAGCCTCATTATTGGATGCCTTATACCCCAATTTGATCGCGAACTCCAAAGTTTCTCCTTCTATGCTGGTTAACACAATACCGAGCCCTGCTCCCGATATCATGTTCGAGCCATCGGTATATAATGTCCACGCTTTATCCTCCTCGCCCACATCAGCTGGGCGCGCCATCTCTTGCAGAAAGTCTGCCAGAACTTGTACTTTAATGGCCACCCGTGGTTCATACACCACATCGTACTCGCTCAACTCCACAGCCCACTTCACCAATCTTCCAGATACATTTAGATTGCCTAAAACCTGATTAAGAGCTAAGTTAGTACGCACCTTCACTATGTGAATCAAAAAGTATGGCCTTAGCTTCCTTGCTGTACAAATCAGCGCAAAGCCTCCTTTCTCTAGCTCGGAATACCTCAAATCATCTCCTCGTAACATCCTGCTGATGTAATAAATAGGCCTTTGCGTGCCCGCTTCTTCCCTGATCAATACCGAACTGACAGCGACCTCTCCTACGGATATGTATAAAATCAGGTCCTCTCCAGGCATTGGCTTAGTCAATAACGATATCTCGGCCAAGTACTTCTTCAAATCGTCAAACACATCTGCAGCCTCTTTCGTCCACTCAAACTTGGACCCCTTCCGAAGTGCCCCAAAAAATGGGACACCTCTTTCCGCCGACCTGGAAATAAAACGACTAAGGCCAGCAGTCCAACCTGTAAGCACCTGAACATCACGCACTGTGCGAGGGTGTGGCATCTCCACAACAGCTCGCACCTTCTCTGGGTTGACCTCAATCCCTCTCTCTGTCACCATGTACCCCAGAAATTTCCCAGATCGCACACCGAATGCACACTTCTTGGGATTAAGCTTCATCCCATACTGCCTCAAGATAGCAAACGTCCTTCTCAAATCTTCCACGTGAGATTCTGCTTTCTTGCTCTTGACCAGCATATCATCAACATAGACATCCATGGTGGACCCCAGCAGGTCCTTGAACATTCGATCCACCAATCTCTGATAGGCCGCCCCTGCATTCTTCAAACCAAATGACATGGACACAAAACAATACACTAGTGCAGAAACAGCTATTAAGAACGCCTGTTTCTGCAGATTAAGAACGCCCTACTGAGGCGTTCTGTATGGAGCTGTTCTTGTAAGTCTGACAATCAAGAATGCCTCAGCAGGGCGTTCTTGATTGTCAGACTTTCAAGAACGGTTTTTCAGAGACGTTATTAAAAAAATTTCAGCCGTTCTAAAAATTCAGTTTTGCAGCTCTGGAAAATACTTTCCAGAACGTCCTTTTTTAAGACGTTCTGGAAAATATAGTTTTCAGAACGTCCATTTTTAAGGTGTTCTCGAAAGTATACATTCCAGAAAGCCTATATTTCGAGGCGTTCTGGAAAGTATATTTTCCAGAACGGCTAAAAAACAGGCATTCTGGAAAATGTATTTTCGAGAACGTCTCTAAAACAGACGTTCTCGAAAGTATACTTTCCAGAACGTCTCCAAAAAAGGCGTTCTGGAAAGTATAATTTCGAGAACGTCTTCAAAAAAGGCGTTCTGGAAAGTATACTTTCGAGAATGCTTAAAAAAAGACGTTCTGGAAAGTATACTTTCGAGAACATCGCGAAAAATAGACGTTCTTGAAAATGTATACTTTCCAGAATGTCTCTAAACCAGACGTTCTGGAATATTTGTGTTCTAGAAAGGTTTTTTGAATAACCATTCTAGATTTTACATTTCTGGAAATTCACTCCAGATTTATATTTCTTATATTTCCTTTTCTAGGCCTGCTATGAGCAAAATTCTAGTACCTAATTAAATCACAAAACACATTTCATTTATATAATCCCAAGATCACAAACACATGTCATTAATAACAATAATACACAATCACCAAGTCAACAACACAAGTATCCAAATACACGATCTCCAAGTATATCCAAATACACAATCACCAAGTCTTAAAATAGAAATCCACAAAAGTTGATGAGTACCTATTTTTCTACCATTCAAGTTATCCACGAATAGTTTGTTTCTTACACTCCAAAATATTGCACCTGCATGGCGATCAAGGAATGAATTCTAAGAAACACTCGGCCCAACGTCTACATACATCATCAATTTCCTCGTCCGAATAAGGTTGTTCCATATTGAGTGCCTGCATGTGTGAGACAGCATAGAATCAGACATCGATTTCAAAAACCACATTTTGCATTAATAACTAAGCAACATGTTCTACCAGATTTCATTTTCCGAAGGAAGTAAACAGAAGAGGTAAAAAAAATGTATAACAAACCAACTTATGTGTGTGTGTGTGTGTGTATATATATATATTCTTTTTTTTTTTTTTTTTTAGTTCTTCTTGAAGTTAGAGGAGAAACATCAAGCACTGGAGGCTGAGAAAAGTCAATGTGAGGCGAGGACTAAGGTAATTTTACGCTCTTTATCTAAAATAAAAAATTAAAAAAAAATTAAATGCTATAAGTTTGACGACTGCGTCTTATAGTGCAATTTAAATTTGTAGGAAGAGGCTGAAGTAGCAATCAGGCAACTAAGGAAGAGTTTGTTGTTTAAGGCAAGTCCCAATGCCAAGCTTCTATCACGAGGGCCCCTCACCGAAGGTTGAGTTGAAAAAGGTACTGCATTCTTGCTGTAAGAATTATCTAATGAACAAAAAATTTAGATTTTATTTCACATTTAATTCTTACTTTCAGGA
>BMAC01001582.1:74169-84615 GCA_014905375.1 Phtheirospermum japonicum
TTGGCCCTTTCAATTGGGACTTTTTTCTCGCTCGAGTACCACACACCATATATATATATATACACACACACACATAAGTTGGTTTGTTATTATATACTATATATATATATAATATATATATATATATATATATAAAGAAGACAAAGCCTCATTAAAAATAACAAGACATTATCCACATTCGACTTCGTATTTATTTTCAATAAATATTAGATTCAAAAAATAATTAATTAAATAACCTCCTTCCTTATTTCAGCTCGTTGACTGCTCTTAAACACTGGTGCTGAAGCAAGAGTCGTCTTGAATTTTCTCGTTGGTGCCAAAGTTCTTCACATAGTTAAATAAAATAAGATAAATTAGCATTATGACAAACGAAGAACATTATAGAGGAAAAGATTAAAAAAAATAGGTCTATTGCAGATAGCATACGATGAAGCAACTGAACAGTTATCTTCATCAGAGTGCTTCTTGTTATCAGGTTGCAATGGCTTCTTAGGGGCAATAGGTGAGCCTGTCTATAGTCAAATGGAGCTCAATATTAGTAATGTTGCTAATGTTACATGGTCAAAGTTAAATTTTTATTTGTTTGAATCAGTTATCTCATGCAAGAAAACCAACTTGACAAATAGTGGCGAGTACCTACTTTAGAATTGAAGAACTACTAAACTCATAGGAATTACTGGAAAAATGCCTCCCAGTCATAAGATACTTTCTGATAAATTTAAGGGTTAGTTACAAAAATTCCCTTGACATTTACTCTAATTTAAAAAAAACCAACTATAATTCAAATTTACAAAAAATAAAAACCATTGATATCTGTTTGTATTTTACAATTTGAATCGTCAAAAGGAGGATATCTGTTACGAAAGTCAAGGGGGTAATTTATAATTTTTGAAAGATAATTGGATTTATTTTGTTATTAGGCCAAACTTCGAGGGTAATTATGTAATTATCCCTTGTCAATATGCACATCGCTGCTTTCTATTCCCATGACACTGAGATGACGAGCAAAAACTTATACTTGGGTTTTTCACAATGAATGAATCGATTAAGAAAAATAAGATAAAATATATACATAGCAAAGACAATATTAAACTAAAAAAAAAATCCATTCATGGCAAATTTCTGGAGAAAAAAAAGTACATTCAACAGTTATCATGTCATGGTATTAATCACATGAACACTATATTCATTCATTCAGAYGCCGACAAAGTRCACAAAAACATGACCTCGTACAACTTATGATATGCAATTGTGCTCTAAAAATACATACATAATACCACGTAAGCCCAAAAAAAAGAACAAAAAACCCGAAAATKATCTTTTCTRAATCAAAACTTGGATGGTTTATCAATAGGAAAACACAAATAAAAATAAAAAATAAAAAATATCCATTATCTTAGTCTTCAAAGTTCAAATGATGGAAAAATAAATTCACCGACAAATAAAACTAAGCACATTAAGAACAATATATACACACATGGCTTTTGATGCACAAAGTACTTTGATGAAATACAATAATTGCGAAAATCAGAGGACATTACCCCCCCAATAATTCTTATCATAGAACTACATTAATCAACTTCAATGTCAGCTCAATTCGAAAAAAAAAATTCCAGAGATAAAGCAGAATGCAAGCCGTTAAATAATCTGACGGTAACTAGATCTGCTTGCATAAAAAACATAAATCATATAAACCAAATAAAGAGACAAAAATTGAAAAAGAGAGAGAGTACCCTTTTGCGCATAAGGCGAAACTCGCTAGATTTGAATTCATTTTTGGCTGAGCGCTGGAGGCGCAGCATGAAAAGCTCTCCTTTAAGGTCAACTATTTCTTCATTCAGCTCTTCTGTTGACTTGGTCCTTATTTCCTTAAGTTCCTCCTCTCTTTTCGACATCATCACCACAGACGATGAAGGAGGGGAATAAGAGGCCACCCGCAAGCTGGGGCAGCGCCTAGGGCACAGACGCGTTATTCGAACGCCATGGAGTAAAGATGAGGAGGAGAATTCTGAGAGGCTCGATTTGGTAGGGAAAGTCACGCTCGAAATTGAGAGACTCGGAGTCGTCAATCTGATTAGCAAAGCAATGCCAGCAGGGATTGGCCCAGTCAGGCCACTACCCTGAACAAGACATTAACAAATTCGAATCTCAGCATATACGGAAAAAAGAAATTTGATAATGGAAGATTGATAGGTGAGCAATTCCAGTGAAAAACAGAACTGGAAAGTGAAAACCCTAATTTAACAAGATCTTATATACAGATAATTTATAAAAAACGGCCACCCACAAACGTGCGAAAAAAACACTCCAATGGAGATGACCCATACAATAAAAAAAAGATGATATATGACCCATAAACACTGAATAATAAGAAAATGAGCTGACAAACTACTGGAGTGATTCCAAACATATTATATTTTTAGTTCTACTTCAATTAACCAGATTTTGATACCACACACAAACAAAAGACTTGTACAGTTTATCCACCAAACACTCTTAATTTAATCAACTTTCAACCTCTATTTGCAAACACAAACAAATTATATACCATCATGTTGAATTAACAAAGTCCAGTCGTCGAAATTATTAAATTAACCATGCGATATGGATCCAAGCCACCATCTAAGATTAAACTGACAGGTGACTTCTAAATAGATCTCACACTCAAAGAACGAAGAATTGCCTGAATAAGTTTCCTACCAAGAAGAATGAGAATTTTTTGCGAGACTCTATTATTCCAAGCCCTAGTTATAAACTAAAACTATAATTCACACACTTTATCAGCAACAGGAAAATAAGAAAACAAAAAAAAAAGAAAGCAAACCTAGTGGAGAAGAAAAAAAGCCCTAATGGGTATAGAAGCCTTAAATTCCTCACTAAGTTCGTCCTCGTTCTCCTCCTCTTCCAGTCCTCCGCCGGTCTCGATACCTTTGAGGGCGTCATCAATAGACGAAACTTAATTTGACACCCACAAAATTTAGATTTTCAATAAAGACAAAAACATTACTTGAAAATGAATAAAGTATTAGCTGTAAATTAACAAGGAGGCCTCGTGAATTTCATGAAAAAAGACAAAACCAATAGAACTTGACACCCAGAAAATTGAGATTTTCAATAAAGAAAAAGAAATCTTAGATGTGAAGCTGCAGAAACCCTAGAGAACTATTTTCTTCCCGAGCTCTGAGGTTGAAGATAGAGGAGCGGTGTCGTAGAGAACTTTATATGAAAATAGAGGAGCGGCGGCGAGCTACGAGCAACGGCGATGGCTGTGGAGCTTCGAGCGCGGCGGCGAGCTACGGTGGTGGCGGCGAGCTACGAGCAACGGCGAAGGCTGTGGAGCTACGAGCGCGGCGGTTGTGGAGCTTCGAGCGGCAGCGACTGTGGAGCTTCGAGCGCGGCGGCTGTGGAGCTACGAGCGCGGATGATGTGGAGCTTCGAGCGGCGGCAGATATGGAGCTTCGAGCGCGGCGGCTGTGGACCTCTTCGAGCGGCGGCGAACGGAGACCGGCGGCGAACAGAAATCGGCGGTGAGTTGTGGCCCTAGATGCAACGGCATTCTTTATTTCTTTGATTTCAGAATGACGCGTTTTTCATTTCTTTGATTTCAGAGTGAGGGTATGGGTTTTTTTAAGGTTAATTTTTAATACATAAATAATATGACATATGAAAATGCCTTTTTAAAGGCGTTCTGAATATTACTTTTAAGAACGTCATTTTTAAAGATGTTTTCGATATTTAAAATACGAGAACGTCTTTTTTAAAGACGTTTTCGATATTTAATACGCGAACGTCATTTTTAACGACGTTCTGGATATCTAAACATACGAGAATGTCTTTTTAACGACGTTCTGGATATCCAGTATACCAGAACGTCTTTGAAAAAGACGATCTCGTATGTGACAGTTTTATTACAAAAATGCCACCGCCTGACATTTAAGAACGCCGCCTCCTGAGGCGTTCTTAAATCCCTGATCTTGAATCCTATTTTTGTACTAGTGATATGTCCCCGTAGACGTGACAAAACTTACTTTGGGATGATCCTCCTTTGCAAGGGGTATTTGGTGATACCCCTATGAAGCGTCCATCATGCTCAATAGCTCGCAGCCCGACGTTGAGTCCACCAGCTGGTCGATGCGTGGTAAAGGATAATGATCCTTTGGACAAGATTTATTTAGCTCGCGGAAATCCACACACATCCTCCACTTCTGGGCTAGCTTCAGCACCTTACAACATTAGATAAATACTCAGGGAACTGAATTTTCCTGATATGGCCCGCCTTTAACAACTTTTGTACCTCTTCTTCAATCACCCTATCTAGCTCCGGCCCAAAATGCCTTTTCTTTTGCTTTACCGACCTTACCTCCGGGTCTGCATTTAAGTGGTGTTGTGCGACCTCGGGAGATACTCATGTTAGCTCCCCATCCCCAAAGGCAAATATATCCCGAATATCCCTCAACAAATTCACCAGCTCGCTTGTCAACGTCTCAAGTATTAAGGTCCCCACCCTGGTAGTGTATTCTGGGCGACCTTCTTCCAATGAGATTTCCATTAATTCTTCATTCGGTTGAACCGAATTATCCTGCTCCTTTATCTTCTTCGTACTAAGCACTCCCTCCGGCCGATCATCATCTCTTTCGTGCTTATTTTCCATTAACCCCCTTCTGACCGTCAAATGATAGCATGATCTCGCGACTTGCTATTCTGAAATGACTTCTCCTAATTTGTCACCCATTGGATACTTAATACTCATGTGATAGGTCGACGTTACCGCCTGGAATGCGTTGAGGGCAGGTTGACCCAATATAGCGTTATATGCCGACCTTCCGAACTATCAAAAACTTCAAATTCTTCTTCGCCTGTAATTCACCCTTCCCCAATATCACTGGCAACGTCAGCTCTCCTTCCGTATTCACTTGTGCCCCATTAAAAGCATATGTGGGTGTATTCACAGGTCGCACCTTCTTTTCTAATTCCATCTGCCTAAGACAGTTTGTGTAGATGATATTCACCGAGCTCCCGTTATCTACGAAGATTCTGCCAACCTCATATCCTGCCACTTCGGCTTCAATTAGTAATGCATCATTATGATCTTCTTGTAGTCCTCGTCGGTCATTAGGGCCAAAAGAGATGACTGGCCCTATCATCTGAGGCCGCCGACTTACACTAGCGACCTCCCAGGTTCCCGAGAGAGCTGACTTAGTATGTCTCTTCCGCGCATTGTTGGAATCCCCATCAGTCGGTCCCCCCGAGATCATACTTATCCTCCCTCTATTCCTCCACGGGCCATTATGCCCCTAATTTCCTTGTTGTGGTTGTCTCGCGACTAGATCCTGAGGTGGATCCCTCGGTGGGGGTGGAGGCAATGGTCGCCCCTGCTCTTTCGGTTCTTTGTCTTTATAAATCACCTCTTTAAGATGTTCAGCTTTTATAAGTCTCTCTATATCCTCCATGAGATGCTTGCAACTCTCAGTGAAATGTCCGTAATTGTTGTGAAACAGACAAAAGGAGTTAGTCTTGGGGTGAGTAGGGATCGGTGCGTGATCTTCTGGCCACTTTATAGCATTAGGAATCGAACGCTCCATAATAGTAAACACTTTGGCCTGCGGATAGATTAATGGAGTAAAATCTTCATTCCTCCAGCTCCGCATACTTGTCTCTTGCTTCCCACTAACTCTTGCGCTCAAAGCCAAGAGCCCGCGCATCTTCCTCCGAGGGTCTCTCCTCATTTCCCTTCTAGATGAGCTACCTATTGTATCTGCGACCTCTCTACCAAAACGCAACTGATGCTCCTCCTCAGCTTCTTCTACTTGTATATACTTATGACATCTTTCTAAGACTACATCATAAGTGCGTGCCTCTTTCTTGACCAGCGATTTGCGCAAGTCCTCTCTTCTCAATCCTTGGTGCAAGGCTCCATCTTTCATCTCGTCTGTAGCCATAGGTACCTCTAGGGTGGCACTAGTAAATCTGTTAACATACTGCTTCAACGTCTCGTCTAGTCGMTGTACCATAGTAAAAAGCGACTGTGCCGTCTTCGCATTCTGTCTCACGCTGGAAAATTGTTTTAAGAATGCAGCTTGCAGCACCTGATAACTGGTAATTTTTCCCCTCGGCAACTGATAAAACCAGTTCTGTGCAATTCTTCTCAAAGTGGACATAAAAGCCCGGCACGCCACAACATCCGAATAATTATGCAACATTCTCCCATTCTCGAAGAGCTGCAAATGATCGATTGTATCCGTCGTTCCCCGATACTGAAACTCCAACGCCTTATATTCCTTAGGTACCGCGGCATGTAACATATCCTCCGAGAAGGGATGTCCCTCATCTCCATCAAGATTCTCTCCGCCCACTCGCTTCTGTAACTTCAACATGGCCTCCTGCAAGTCTCTGAGAGCTTTATTCCCTGGTCCTATCTCATTCTCACCTTTTCCCTCCTTGTATCCGCCACGAGTTTTACGAGTTTTGTCTCGAGATTCACCATCCGTACTCGAGGTCTGGGTTTCACTCTCACTAGTATGTCTGTCATGTCCGCGACCTCGGTGCTTGGAATGACTTTTCCGTATGTTTATCCCCTTCCTTCTGTGTCCGCGTCTATGAGTATTGGACTCCGAGGTGGGACTGGAGGTGTCCTCGTACTTTCGCTTACTATGCCCTTTCTTCCCCCGAAGATATCTTTTAGAAAGAGATCCCTCATTTTGTTTCGCCTTTTCAGTTACCAACTTCTCCTCCCTCTCGCTGTTAAGATCGTCCTTCTTCTCTTTCCGAGTACCTAGCCCGCTTGCTAGATACCTATGCAATTCCTCCTGTTTCTCCAAAGGCAAAAAATCCATAAGCCCCTCTAAGAACTCCTTGTTAATCTGACAAGGCTTATCCTTGGGTAAGTCCTTCCACTCTTTCRTTCCTATATGGATTACTTTCTGCGCCACCCCTCCGGCGTCCTCAAGCTTTCCGCTGGTTCCTTTCCATCCCGACGCTTTGGGGAGGGTGGTGCCGCACCATCCAAGCCTTAGAATGTCGGATCCACCTATGGAGATGTCTGTCCACCTTTCATCACGTCTCCTTCATCGCGCCCTCCATCCTGGTCTTCCTTTTCTGTTTGTCCGACTCAGAACCATAGTGCAAGGTTCTAGGTATTATGTTATCCTTCATGTTAGGTTTACGAGATTTCTCACGCCTTTCGCTCAAGGACTCGATGTCCCTCTTTCCCACAGACGGCGCCACTTGATAAATCCAAATCGATTGGTTACCAAGAATAGGGGTACTAACCTCAAATCTGAGATCAGCGACCTAAAGTAGATACCAAACACGTCACAGCGACCTGCCAAGTCCTCCACGAATCTCCTGGCGACCTCGCTGGTCCTGCAAAACAGCGCCTCGAATGGGTCGGATTTCAGGCCCGTCAAGGCCCTCTAATGCGTAAGTTAATAAGCAAGTCACAACTCACACTACTACTAAAACAAGATTATATGTGATGCGATATGATACGTAACGTGTATAATGAGAGGTAAGCACCTCCTTTTATAGAGATAAAATAAGTACCCTCTCGATCTAGGGTTACCTTCTTCCACTACAATTCCATAAATACCACAACACTACAACCGACTTAACATTAGGATTCCTCCCATATGGCAAGTTCCCATAAATAATAAACCTCTCATTAAATTACCAAAATATGCCTGGGCCTATTACTCTTTCCATACATCCCACCAAGGCCCCAAAAACTCATCCACACTAAGCCCATGAACGATCTAAATCACTCAGCACCAAACATAAGAGGTCGCGACCCTATATGAGAACTCATCCTCATACTCCAAATCTCTACTCTACAAGAACCAGCTCGCTCACTTCTCAAAGACACCATCCAGCTCGCTCACCTCCCAGAGGAACACCCTCTCTAGGAAATGAGGTCGCCTTTCACAAATATCAAATAATATCACTTGTGGACATTTTGGTCCGTATCATATGTGTTTACAGCCATTAGATCACTGACACCTCAAGTTCTATTATAGCTCCTCTGTTGCTTACGTTTCAAGCTTTATTATTAGAACTAGGTTTTTTTGCATTTCTTGCAGGACTCTTTAGAAGAACAATAATTCGAGGGCAGTTTCAAACCTTGTGGCAGGAATGACGTACTTGCGGTGTCAATAGGAAAACCAGAGCATCCTGTCCGTGCGAGGGACTTGGGAAAGGATATACCCCAAGGAACTACTTTGGAAAACCACAACGCCGAGCCGATGGAATGATTTCACGAGATGAGGTGGATGTCACCATTACCCGTTCGCAGGAGAAACTAAGAGCAGAGATTATGCTGATGTTCAGCTCCTATGGGGGCGGTACATCGAACCCGGAGACTCCAGTCGTACAGAGTGCAAAAGGTAGTTGTGCTCCTGGTTCAATGGTTGAGGATCTCCACAAGGAACACGATTATGAAGTTGAGCTATATGTCGAGGATCCACGAAGACGTTTAGTAGCATATGGTCGTCTTCACGCCTTAGGGTCAATCATTCACTGCAACAAAATGAAAGATGATGAAGTCAGAGTAGCAGTGGTACAAATTGTAGTCGGAGATGCGCTTGTTCCACTCCCGACGGATGAGATCACTACAGTAGGAGAAGTGCCGAATCAATTCATTGTTTGGCCTAAAAGGTTGATCCAGGATGTTACACACGAGGTACTTCTACTAGTTTTGTTTTTTCTTGATGCAACAATTAAATTTTACAAATAATATAGAATTGTTCAAGTTAGAAACAACAACAACAACAACAACAACAACAACAACAACAGCAATAATAATAATAATAATAATAATAAAAGCAATAATAATAATAATAACAACAACAACAACAACAACATCAATAGTATTAATAATAACAGCAATAATAATATAATTATAACAATAATAATATTAACAACAATAATTATTATAAGTATAATAATTATAATAATAAATAATAATAATAATAATAATACTGCTAGTAATAATAATAACACAAATAATTTTACAACAACAACAACAATAACAATAATAATAATAATAATAATAATAATAATAAATAAACATAAGCAGTCGCGAATATGTACTTTGCAAGATTCAGGGGAGATACATCGTGAGTGTCTTAAGCAGCTCGTTATGTTCCACTTATTTCTGAGGGTCGGTCTAAACTCAAGCTGATGCGCTGAACATATATAGGGAGAGAGTTTGGATGCTTTATGGTCGACTTAATTCTCTTGGTCGGATTAAACTGAATCATGATGCGCTGAACAAATATAGGTAGAAAAGACATTTCGTTATTTGTGGAATTAAATTTAGTACGTGCATTTATTTATACCCGGTTGGATTACTCCATTTAGCAGACACTATTTCGTTATTTTGCCATGTTAAAGTGCTTACAAATATATTACTTCCCTTACTCCATTTTGATAATTACATTTCTCAATCTTACACAATATACCTTCTAAAATCAAAATGTACCTATTATACTTTTGAATTTTTTAATTACCCCATTACGTTAAAAGGATCTAGTGAATCGTCGAATATGGGTATAAAAGTTAAAAGAAGTAATAAAATAAAAAATACACCTCAAGATTTTCGAAAGGGCCTATCATTTTATGTGGCGTTCGGTAAAATAGATTTGAACATCGTTGAACTCTAGAAACAAAATAAATAAATAAAGTAGAATAAAATAATAATAATAATAATAATAATAATAATAGCAATAATAATAATAACAGCGATAGTAATAATAATAACTGCAATATTATTATTATTATAATAATAATAGCAATAATTATATTAATAAAAATAATAACAGCAATAGTAATAATAATAATAATAATAATAATAGCAATATAATAATAATAATAATAATAATAATAATGTTGAGGATTTTATTCTTGAGAATAATTTTTTATTTAGTTGTTTGCCTTTCTTGGGCACAAAATATATTAGGGAACTAGAATTAGGACTCTAGATTTATTTCCTAAAAGGAGTTTAAGACTATATTTAGTTTCCTACATTGTGTTTAGGATTGGTTTAACTTGTTTCCCAAGATTAAGACTTTAGAACTCTTATATTTAAGACAAAATAAAGCCAAGAGAAGAGGACACCTTGAATAATCTTCACACGGTTTTTTGAGAAGGACGCAGCAAGAGCATGACGACGCAAGCAAAGAAGAACAGGAGCAAGTAAAAGACTTGTGGCAACGATCCAAATCAAGAAAATCTTCGAAGTTGCGTAACCAACGGAGAAGATCATCACAGGCTTTGCTACAAGACTTGAAGCCACGATTTTAATCACGGGGATCTTTAGAGTTGCGTAACTAACAAAGAAGATTATCATCCTTCAAGACGATAAGTATTTTAGTATCATAGTTTTTGATACCGTAGTTTTCATATATTACTTTGAATCTTTTGTATTGATCGTGAACAAGATAAGTAATATAA
>BMAC01001584.1:0-10505 GCA_014905375.1 Phtheirospermum japonicum
TATAAAATGTTTATGTATATATATAATATATATAATTGTTATATATATATGATTAATAGAAAATTACCATGCTCGTTCGATTTTACGAAAATTGAATTGTTTCTATTTATTAAAATCAATTAAAACATTGTTTCAATTAATTGATTATAAAATTGGACCGTCGTCAATTGAATTCGATTCAATTAATTTAAATTTTTAAAAAAATTTGTTTTCCGCTGCGCGACGGTACCACCGATTCCCAACACGTGGGTCCCGCTTGGACGTCCTACGGCCAGGAAAAATGGAAACGTGAAAAACTACGAAAATTAATAACAAAACGTAGAAAAACTAAGAAAATCTAGAAATACGAAAAACGGCCAACCCGACTCCTAAAGCAACAAAAAGAAAGCGAAAAACACGCAACGTGAAACAATAACGATAATGAAAATATATACAAAAAGATGCAAATCAGCCCCTACACCTTATCCCTCCCGACTTCAAAATAACAAGAAAGATGATCAATTCCAAAGGCTCTACAACACTTTGTCTAACGTCAACATCACTCTCCCATTGTTGGATGCCTTCCGGTGTTTCACCCCAAAATATGATATTGCCTGAAACCTAGATTTCTTCCTGACCTGCACCACAAACACAAGTTAGAAAGGGCCACCGGTGATTTTTCGGTGGAAACCTCTCCGATGCTTAAGTCAGAAAGCGTATGAGGTGTTTTCCAGGAAGTAAAGAAGGAATACACAAAAGAATGACATACCTCCCTCAGCCTTGGGGTTGAGATATTTATAGTTTTTCCTGGTGGGGACCCTTTCCGGGATCTCGGGAACAAGGGTCGCGAATCAGGGGCCGTTGAGGCAACAAATTCTGACAAGTGGTCCCACTTGTCTTCCTCACAGGGGGTTAGGAGACCAGGTCTTCCCTGGGCCTGCTCTTCCCTCAATTATGTCCACCTCGGGACGATCATGTTTTCTAGGGGGAGCCAAGTCAAACCTTACCCCAGCTTGAACTGTCTTGATCTCCTTTTTTCAACCATCCGGGTCCTCCTTCTTATTATCCCAGGTCGGGTCTATAGTCCTGACTTATCCTGAGCCAATCTTCTAATGACTTTCCCAAGGATTTCTTCTAAATATCAGCTCAGCGCAAGGCCTTCAGAGAGGAGATCGGGCCTTGCTTTGAGAGGAAGGTCTGACCGAAAGCACTGGTCACTCTGGTCCAACTGTGCTTATCTAGCGGTTTGCCAAATCAGGTCTACCCACACCAGGTCTGACTTACTCCTGCCACATCAACTCCTCCCCCCAAATTAATGAGGGTAGAGCTGTAAGAGCTTCATGGTTATCTCAGTACAGGATGGTCCCACCTCTATTAGTGCTTCTCGTACCAATGCGAATCCCGAGAAATCCGCCTGACAACCAGGCCTAATTATTGGCATTAGCGGTGTCGGCCCACATTCCCAAACGGTCTTCATTCCCACACGTCTCCTCAAATACTGACAGGTTGGTGGCACATGTCCTACCCTAGGACGACTGGCTTTCCAGCTCATTACCTAGGGTACTGTCCTCATTAAATGCGGGGATCCTATCAAATCCCACCTTTCTCAATTCCTGTTTTTCAAATTTATCCACTTGCCTTTTTGTCCCTCCACGTCTCTTTTTCCCTTCACTTTTCAAATTCTATTTTCACAAATTCTCGAATTCTCCCTTTTTCCTCTCTAGCATTCCGGCGAGTTTCTCCGTTTCAAATTTTTCTTCATCCAGCTTCGATTTATTCCGTAACCAGGTACTTCCTTATTTCTTTTCACATCCTTTAATTATGTCGACTTCTTCCTCTTCTAATTCTGATGTGGGGACCTCGTCGGAGCATCCGGCAATCCACTTCCTCCATAGATTTATCATTGTCTGAGTCGCTCCCGGCGGCTCCTCCGGCAGAAGTTCCGCCGGCTCTCCCTTACCTTCCTGGTGACAATGTCTCCTCGATAGTAAGTAACCAAACTCTTAAGGAGATACGCACTACCTGCAACATTTCCGATGAATTCACCTTTACCAGTCCGGCACCGGACGAGAGCCCCTCACCATCTAACTTTCTACGTGGACCAATTCCACGCCGGCCTGAGTTTACCCGTTCATCCCTTCATCCTAGCCATTTCCCGGATATACCAAATTCCGGTGTACCAGTTCCTGCCCAACGCCTTCCGGGTTATGGCGGTCTTTCACCTAGCAACTCAATATTCCGGGATAACTCCCACAGCCCAACTTTTCTACTCCTTATTCCTAGCTAAAAGCGCTTCTGGATTTTTCTATCCTTTCGCCAGATCGGAATGTGCACTTCTTGACAGGTTTTCCTACTTCTCACAAGGCCTGGAGAAAGAAGTTCTTTTATGTTCAATGTTCTAGAGATTGGGGCTTTTCTACTGCTCCGATTAACATGTTACCTCCACAAGCATCATTAACCCGTGGTGAGAGACCATCACACATAGCCAAGAAAATCCACCTCCTTAACGCGATACCTCTGGACATAACCTCAGTCCTTAAACCTGACCTTTTATCCTTCTTTATCTCTCAAAAACAGAGCGGACCTCTGTCCCCTCACATCGGTATAATCCAGCACTGTCAGTTCGCCTCTTTTCGTCAGTTGTCGATATTTATTATTTGTAACTCCATTTCTTTTCTTCTTTTTAGAAAACATGCTGCAAGCACGCCTAGATGCCAAGGCAAAGAAAGCTGCAAGAGGGGGGCCAGAAAATCCTTCCAGGAGAGTCCTCCAGAGCTTCTCCTACTTCAGAGGAGGTTACCCTGGCAGCGCCTTTCCAAGATCATCCCCAGGAGCAAGCCAGGGCACCTCCACCTAAGGCATTTCTTCCAGGGACAGTGAGGAAGAACCCAATTCTTCCCAAGCTGACAACTCCCACACCGACAGTCCTGTCCTCAGAGAGTCCTGAGGAGGAACAACAACTGCAGACATGGAAAAGGAGGCGAACTGATCCTCAAGTCATTCCTGAAGTGGTTGCCCAAGTCCCTCCTTATCCTAATCAGGCTTTCTTCAACAGATCTGTTATGAACTGTCCCGGGGAGGTGGTCAGGCAGTTTATGATGGGACTAGCTCCCTCAGTTGATCGCCGTGTTGTGGACAAAATGTTCGACCCGGAGGTGGTGGAGTCTTTCTACAAGGCGGAGACACAGGTGAAGACTCCATCTTGTTGTATTCATTATCCTTCAAAGTTTTTTACTCACCCTTCTTTTCTTTCTCTCTCCCTTTTTTAGGCGGTGGTATGGAGGGCATCCTTGTTAGCTCGGGCCCGAGGCTCTCTGTTACAGGCAGACCTGAAAAAGAAAGTCGAGGTCCTGAAGAAGCAGAAGCAGGACTTACGGGCTAAGATGCACGGTCTGGACGGGGAGATGGAGATACTCAAGGCAGAGCTGGCAGGGACCAAAGTTGCACTGTGTGAATCACAAGAATCTAAGGGCAGGCATCATGCCCAGGCCATTCTCCTAGAGCAGGAGGTGAAAGAGCTCAAAGACAAAGCCGAAAAAAGACATAGCTGAGGGCGAGGCTGATGGAGAAACCAAGGTCCGCATTGAGGGACGGGCAGATGGAAGGCTTGAGTTCCTTAACTCTGAGGAAGGATCGCGCTTGATCCAGCTAACTCGAGAGACCACACGCCGATCCTTCCTGGGGTCATTCGAGTTATACGACCTCCTAGTTCCTGAGGCAGAGGTCTTCTTCAGCCTAGGTCTGGATGCCCATGCCAAGTGGGTAGCTGAAAACCCCACTTTGCCCTCTGACCATTCTGCCCCCATCACAGGCGCTCCTGATCCCACCTCCTTTTCTCATGTTGTTGAAGACAACCGTCTTCACCTTCTAGATGTCGTGGCCTTTACTGATCATATCCGAGAGACCTTCTGCTCTTCCTCCTCAAATATATGCATGTACGCTTCATTTTTCCCTTAACTCTCTGCAATGGCATCTTCTCCTCTTCTTCAAGAACTCGACACTGTGAAAAGAAAGAACATCTCTCTAGTTGTTGAGAATTTCAAACTCTCCGATAAACTTGACTTGCTCTGAGAAAAAATCAACTATTTCCATCGTCTTCTGGAAAGGAAGAGATAGAAGAAGCGCCATTACAAGCGGAAATGGGTTGAACTCCATCAACTGAACCGCCAACTGCAAGAAGAAAAGGCTGATTTAGCGGAATCAGTGAGCCAATTGAACATTGCCGCCGGTGAAGCACATGCTCTGTCTGAGCGCGCTGATAAATACTGTCAGCGCTATCATGAGACGGAGCGCGAGCCGTGGCGTGTTTACCGGGCTCTGGCTGCTGATCGGAGATCTTCTCAAGGATGAGCTCCTGTATTTATCTTTCTTTTTTGTTTCCTGCATTATGTTAATCAAAATTGCCGAACTTCATAGAAGGTGTTGCAATCTGCTTTTCTGTATTTTCAGAACTTAATGAATGAATTATCAGTTCTGGATTTCTTCTCTTCTAATCAAGAAAAGTGATTTTATAATGACGATCAATTTTGGCTTGCTTATTATATGTAGTTTCTTGTTTCCCAGAATATAATGATAAATGTAAAGGCTTTCCAAAAAGAACTTTCAATCAATTCTATCCCACCCAAATCATGCGAATCATGTTTTCCGAGTACGAGCCATTCCAGGATCATGGGGCGTACCTTTAAGGCTTCCGCCTTTAGTCAGGTCTTGCTTGTGGCTGATCAACCACGGCAATCGCTTCATGTATTTGTTCTGACAATCAGGTCAGGCATTTTGCCATCTCAACGTACCTATTCAGGCAAGTTAGAATATTTAAGCGGACTGATCTGACTTTCCAATCAGGTTAGGAAGTTTGGGGCATCCGCCCTTAGCCAATCTTGGCTTAAACTGACAATCAAGTCAGGAAATCGAGGGCATCCGCCCTTAGCCAATCCTGGCTTAAACTGACAAACCGGTCAGGAAATCGAGGGCATCCGCCCTTAGCCAATCTTGGCTTAAACTGACAATCAGGTCAGGGAATCGAGGGCATCCACCCTTAGCCAATCCTGGCTTAAACTGACAACCAGGTTAGGAAATCGAGGGCATCCGGCCTTAGCCAATCCTGGCTTAAACTGATAATCAGGTCAGGAAATCGAGGGCATCCGCCCTTAGCCAATCCTGACTTAAATGAAGGCTCTAGTTTTGTAGTATGAGAAAAGACCTGCATTATTATTTAATAAAATCATTCAGAAGTTTTTACATCTATACACAAAACTTTCGTAAGTTAACAATGTTCCATGCACGAGGGATCTCAGTTCCGTCTAGCTCCTCCAATTTGTAAGTGCCACCTGCTAAGACTTGGATGACCCTGAACGGTCCCTGCCACACAGCGTCTAGCTTTCCTTTGGTTTTTCCCAGATCAGCTCTTCTAAGGACCAAGTCTCCCCTTTGGAAGCACCTCTTTCGGACCGTTTTGTTTTAGGCTGCTCGGACACGACCTCGCACATGTTCCATTTTCACCATTGCCTGGTCTCTTTTTTCTTCGATCAGATCTAACGCATCCTGTACTAGTGCTTAATTCTGAATTTCATCATAACTCTGCACTCGGTGAGTCTCGAGGCTGACTTCTGCAGGAACGACGGCATCCATGCCATACACCAAGCTAAAAAGAGTTTCACCTGTGCTTTCTTTAGGATTCGTGCGGTATGCCCAGAGTACTGCATTCATCTCTCCAATCGTGATTTGAGTCCTTGAACAAGGATGCGATTAGTTACTTCGACCTGCCCATTTGCTTGTGGGTGGTAAACAGATGTGAAATGCTGCTGGATTTTCATCTTGGCGCACCAAGCCTGAATTTTGGCTCCCATGAATTGAGTACCATTGTCTGATATCATCACCCTTGGTATGCCAAAACGACAAACAATATTCTTCCAGATGAATCCCATCATTGCCTCTTCCGTTATTTTTGCCAAAGCTTCTGCCTCGACCCATTTGCTGAAGTAGTCAATGGCTACAATTAGGAACTTTTTCTGAGCTGGAGCCGTTGGGAATGGACCGACTAGGTCGATCCCCCACTTCGCGAAAGGGCAAGGAGAACTCATTGTCATCAGTTCTTCTGCTGGTTGATGAGTTAAGAGGGGCATCTTCTGACATTTTTCACATCTTTTCACTAAATCCTCAGCCTCTCTCCTCAGTGATGGCCAGAAGTAGCCAGCTCTTAATATTTTACTAGCTAGAGCCCTTGCCCCCATATGGTTACCACAACAGCCTTTGTGGATTTCTCTGAGGATATGGGTGGCCTCCTCCAAGCTCAAACATCGCAGTAAAGGTCGTCCAAACCCATGCCGAAACAAAGCCCCTTTGATCAGACAAAAACGAGCATATCTAACTCGCACTTTCACTCTATGTTTCCTATCTTCCGCCAACTCTCCTTTTTCTAAGTAGGAGATGATAGGAGAGCGCCAATCGTCTCCTTCGTTTATTAAACAGACCTGTTCCGTGCTAAATCCCTCATCTGCTCTCAACGGTGTAATTGTCCTCTCTTAACAATCTACGGCTGAACTTGCGATCTTGGCCAAATAGTCTGCCCTTCCATTTTCTTCTCAGGGGATTTGTAAGACTGTCAAGGTTTTCATAACTTTGGCCAACTCTCTGAACTTGGATAAATATTTCTGCATGTTCTCTTCCCTGGTCTCAAAATCCCCGCTTATTTGTTTGCAAACCAGCTGCGAGTCCACTCTTGCGCATACCTGCTCTGCCCCCAAATCCCTGGCCATCTGGACTCCTCTCAAGAGGGCCTCATACTCGGCTGCATTATTGGACAGAGCATAATTCAGGCGCACGGCGTACTCAGTGGCAACACCTGCTGGGTCAATTAGAACTATTCCTGCCCCGCAGCCTTGATTTCCTACAAAGCCATCCGTAAAAATTGTCCATTCTTGCCTGTCATCGGAAGAGCTGGTCATTTCCTGCATGAAATCCACCAGCGCCTGGGCCTTAATGGTTGTCCTAGCCTCGAATGTAATATCAAATTCGCTGAGCTCAATTATCCACTTGACCAGTCTTCCCGATGCCTCCAGTTTGTCTATGATGGCCTTCAAGGGCAAGTTAGTCCGTACTACTATGCCATGTGAGAGGAAGTATGGGTGTAGCTTGCGAGCCGTGCCCACGAGAGCCAGCATTGCCCGTTCTATTTCCACATACCTGAACTCTGCGTCATGCAAGACCTTGCTCCAATAGTAGACAGGTTTCTGCACCTTGCCTTCCTCTCTAAGCAAGAAAGAGCTGACTGCCTGCTGTCCAATAGATAAGTATAGGATTAGGGGTTCTCCCTGGATAGGTTTTGTGAGCAAGGTCATGCCAGACAGATGTTCCTTCAGCCTCCTAAATTCATCCCCACACTCATTATTCCACTGAAACTTGGCCTTTTTACGTAGGTATTAAAAAAATGGCAAGCTCTTCTCAGCCGAGCGAGATACAAATCTGCTCAACGCATTGATCCGGCCTGCCAAGCACTACATTTCCTTGACATTTCTTGGCTCCTGCATGTCCATAATAGCTCTGACCTTTTCTGGGTTAGCTTTGATGCCTTTCTCTGTCACCATATACCCTAGTATATTTCCAGCTCTGACCCCGAATGCACATTTCTTAGGGTTGAGCTTCATCCTGTACCTCCTCAGGGTATCAAACGTCTCTCTCAAGTTGCTAACGTGCGACGTTGCCTTCATGCTTTTTACTAGCATATCATCCACATAACCCTCCATGTTTTGTCCGAGCTGGCTCTTAAACATCTTATCCACTAATCGCTGGTATGTGGCGCCCGCATTCTTGAGTACAAATGGCATGACCACATAGCAATACGTCCCCTTTGGAGTTATAAAGCTAACTCGCTTCCAGTCCTCTTTCGCCAGCCTGATCTGGTGATAACCTTGTGAGGCATCCATCATGCTCAGGAGTTCACAACCAGAGGTGGAATCGACCAGCTGGTCGATCCTTGGCAGAGGATAGTAGTCCTTTGGGCAGGCACAGTTAAGGTATCGAAAATCAATACACATACGTCAGTCCTCCTGAGTCTTCGGGACCAGCACAGCGTTTGAGAGCCACTCAGGAAATTGTATTTCCTGGATATGTTTAGCTTTCAGTAGCTTCTCCACCTTGGCCTCAATAATGGCCTCCTTCTCTAGCCCAAAGTTACGTTTCTTCTTCTTGACCGGCTTCATGTTAGGGCTAATGTTGAGGCGATGCTCAGCCACCTCTGGGTCAATCCCCACCAGGTATTGGGGAGACCAGGCAAACACATCCCCACTGTCCCTTAACAATGACACCAGATCTATTAGAACGTCTGGACTGAGAGTTGTCTCCACACGGAGGACTCAGCTATCATCCCCCGGGACTATTTCTACAGCCATCAGGTTTTCCTCCCTTTTAGTTAATCGGGGTCTGTCCTCTGTTCTGGCCCTCTTGACCCGTCTCTCATCTTCGCTTCACCTGATTCTCTATATATACGTCTGCCTTAACGCATACTGATCACCTCTCACTTCACCTACTCCATCCTGAGTAGGGAATTTCAGCTTCATATGATAGATTGAGACTACTGCTTGAAATTTGCTCAGGGAAGGTCTTCCCAACTGTTCGGAATCGGTGGTACCGTCGCGCAGCGGAAAACAAAAATTTTTAAAAAATTAAATTAATTGAATCGAATTCAATTGACGACGGTCCAATTTTATAATCAATTAATTGAAACAATGTTTTAATTGCTTTATAATGAAACAATTCAATTTTCGTAAAATCGAACGAGCATGGTCGGTTTCTATTTAATATATATATATAACAATTATATATATAATAATATATTAATCATATATTTAATTATATATATTATATACATACATCATATATACATATATATATATATATATATATATATATAATGATTATATAATCAGAATGCATGTAACACAAGCACATTAACATTATATACAAAATGTGTATACTGCATGTATTAACAATTTATAATATGCTGCATGCGTGTGTCATTATCAACATATTTATTTATATATCTATATTACATAAACATCATACATACATCCAGCATGCATATAATAAACACAGCATGCATTCTCATATTTAAACACATCTCACAACATGTGTTTACCCATATTATATCATACACACATGCATACACATATACATGTTACAAATCACATACAAACAATACAGCAGCAAGCATAATTAATACATATATATGTTTTAACATCACCACATATATACATATTACAGCACACGCATTTCTAATACATAATACACACACAGTATGCATATTATATATATAATACCTTGTACTGTACGCATGCTATTCATATATATATAAGTTTCATACAACAGACATATGAATATAACACAAACTGCATCATATACAGACATATCAAACACATATATATATATATTCGAATAGCAGCATATATATATCATATATATATATATAAACAGCATGCGTATATATATATCAAATATATATATATAAACATGAACAACCAAGTACCTCACGACGGGGGACGAACGGAACGGCGCAAAGGCAGGTCACYGCGGCAGCGCTACGACCGAGGCACAACACAGCAACAGGGCTGTCGGGGAGGACGTCCGTTTCTTGYCTYCAGTTCTTCAGGCGCTCCGGCGACGACGGCAGCGATGAGACGTCGGCGGGGCACGGCAGCGCGATGAAGATGGTTCCGGCTGCGTTTGGAACGGCGGCAGGCGCTGCTTTTCGGAACGGCAGCCGGGCTGCGGCAAAACCGCTGGCGAGATGACGCTGTTCAACACGGCACAGCGGCTATGCGGCGGACTCCGGCGTGACAGGCGGATGGCGTCCGCGTCTCCGACGARGGCGATGGGTGAGTGCGACGCGGCTCCGGTGAATCGGTGTCACACACCGTATTTCCCGACGTCCTTACGACGGAGCACTAGATCCGTCGAAGGATTGAGAACGACGGAAACGAGAAACCGAACGATTCGGTTTGCGGCGGCCGGCGGCAAGCGGCGGCGGCCGGAGGTGGACGATGGGAAGAGTGGCTAGGGTTCTGAAAATTCCGTCTCGTTTTGTTTTGTGTCTGATCTTCTTTTTTCTCCCGAAACCCTTCTTTTTCTTTTAAAAACTCGTATGGGTTTTTTTTTTTTATTTGTTTAATTAAAGGCCCAAGCCCAAAAGGCTTAATAAGAAGATGGGCTTAAAAGAAAATAAAAACCAAGCTTAATTTGGCCCAAACAAAACTAAAACCAAACKTATTAATTTAAATACCGGCCCATTAACTTTAAATGGTTTATTGGGTCGACCCAATTTAAATTAAAAACCCATCGGAATTAAATCATTTCTCACAAACGATAATTCCGAAAAATATAARAATTATATTTTCGCGTCCAAAATAATTTTCTCGTATTTATTTCTCAATTCATAATCATAATTATGAACTTTAGATTCAATCATATTGACATCTAAATATGCTAAAATTAACAATTAATTTCTAGCTGTCGTTTTCAATAATCAGGAAACA
>BMAC01001584.1:11342-25197 GCA_014905375.1 Phtheirospermum japonicum
AACGTAACTATTCTGGGTACGTCTGGAATGTTCATCCCATTCTCCCCCAGTAATCATTTGGATCTCCCCTCGAATGGCCTGGGTCTGCTCACTCCTTCTCCCTCCACTTCTCTTACCATCCGTCTCATCCTTTCTTTGCTGGGGTCGGTCATTGCTGCGATAGCCAGACCTGTTTTTGTCCCTTCTTATCCTCACGTACTCCTTGAGGTACCCTGCCTGTACCATTCTCTCTAACTCATCCTTAAGGTGAGTACATTGATCTGTGTCATGGCCATACTCGTTATGATATCTGCAGAAACAGTCTGATCGCTCTTTCCTCGGTTTCTACGAGTAAGTCTTGGGCCATTTAAGATCTAGATGCCTTTCAATCGCTTGTAGGATCTCATCCTGAGGAGTCGCCAGAGGTGTGTATTTATCGAAGCGAGGTCGTCCTCCAGACAAGTCTGGCCTACACCTCTTTACCGGTGCCCTCTCGTCTCTGTCATACCTTTCTCTTTTATTCTCTCCTTCGTCTTTAATCTTCAGAGCTTCCTCCAGGTGTATGTACTTTTCAGCTCTTTCCAAGAGTTCCCCAAATTTCAGGGCTGGCTTCACCACCAACGACTGAAAGAACTCCCCACGTCTAAGGCCTTGTGCCAATGCGTTCACCAGGAGCTCTTCTGATGCAGAAGGCACCTCCAACTTCGCCGTTGTAAACCTGTTGATATAAGCACGTAGGCTCTCGTTCTCCATCTGGTTTAGGCTGGACAGTTCGAGTGGCATCTTTTGGTATTTCCTGCAGCTAGTGAACTGGTGCAGGAAGGCCATGCTGAACTCATCAAAGTTGCTGATAGAGCGTGGCGGCAACTGGCTAAACTAGAGCTGTGCCGACTTGGTGAAAGTCATCGGGAAGACCCGGCACATAACAGCATCCGAGAATTTATGCAACGCCATTGCTATTTCAAAGCGGCTGAGATGGTCCCACGGATCTGTGATTCCATTGTATTCAAAGCCTAAAGATCGGTATGATGCCGGCACATCGTCACGCATGACTTCTTCCGTGAAAGGTGTACCTCTCCGTGCCGGCACCGTGCTTGTGCCTGCCATCTTCTTCCTGAATTCTCGCACCTCCTTCTGCAAGCTTTGCATCTGCTCAGCCAAGCTCGGATTAGCCTGACTCGACATCTCACTATCAGAAGTGGAGAGGTATTCTCTATTCTGGAGGGGGATCTGATCGGTGCGCTGACCTCGCAGCAGTTCAGTTTTTATCAGCGGCACAGTCCTAGCTGGCGGTGCGTTGGATGGCGGCGTCGACATCTCTGCAAACATCTTTTCTGCCGCCGTCTCTACGGCTTTTCCAATGAGATTCGAGAGCTGCATGAGGAAGGATTCATTGAATGAACCACCAGTAGCTGGCACAGATCTACAAGGTGGGGGTGGCGTAGTGCCCGGCGCAGCCGCTGCCGACGGCGCTGTCCCTTCTAGTCCCATCGTCGATGTCTTTGCCGATCAGGGCATACCCCACGGCGCAGCGGAGCTGGAGGTTCCGTCGAGCTCCCCTACCAAGTTCCATCGCAGACCATCTGAAGCCATTGAAAAGTCTCACGTCTTAGCTTGATCGATTTCCCACAGACGGTGCCAATTGTTTCACCCCAAAATATGATATTGCCTGAAACCTAGATTACTTCCTGACCTGCACCACAAACACAAGTTAAAAAGGGCCACCGGTGATTTTCCGGTGGAAACCTCTCCGATGCTTAAGTCAGAAAGCGTATAAGAAGTTTTCCAGGAAGTAAAGAAGGAATGCACAAAAGAATGACATACCTCCCTCAGCCTTGAGGTTGAGATATTTATAGTTTTTCCCGGTGGGGACCCTTTCCGGGATCTCGGGAACAAGGGCCGTGAATCAGAGGCCATTGAGGCAACAAATTCTGACAAGTGGTCCCACTTTTCTTCCTCAAAGGGGGTCAGGAGACCAGGTCTTCCCTGGGCCTGCTCTTCCCTCAATTTTGTCCACCTCGGGACGATCATGTTTTCTAGGGGGAGCCAGGTTAAACCTTACCCCATCTTGAACTGTCTTGATCTCCTTTTTTCAACCATCTGGGTCCTCCTTCTTATTATCCCAGGTAGGGTCTACAGTCCTGACTTATCCTGAGCCGATCTTCTAACGACTTTCCCAAGGATCTCTTCTAGATATCAGCTCAGCACAAGGCCTTCAAAGAGGAGATCGGGCCTTGCTTTGAGAGGAAGGTCTGACCGAAAGCACTGGTCACTCTGGTCCAACCGTGCTTATCTAGCGGTTTGCCAAATCAGGTCTACCCACACCAGGTCTGACCTACTCCTGCCACATCATTTGGGATATGCTCGCTTACTCTAAATTCTTCAAGTAACTTTCCTCCAAGAAGCTCGTGAGCGCTACAAACGAGGAAGTTGTGCTATCTAAAGAGACGAGCGTGATTTGTGACCCTTCAATCTTAGTTCTCAAGAAGGCGGATCTCGGCTCATTTTGTATCGATATCACGCTCAGAAATAGAAAAGTTACGAATGGTATGCTCGATTCCAGGGCGGGTATTAATTTTATGTCGTCTTTGATTTATGAGTAATTGGAGTTAGAACCCTTGCAAGAGACGCAGATTTGCTTACAATTAGCCGATCGGTCAATTCGATATACGAAGGGGGTTATTAAAGATGTGTTCGTCAAGGTTGGAGGGCTGTTGTCCCATTAAATTTTGTTGTCCTCGATGTTGGCATGGTTTCTAATGATGGTGCCGAGCATACCATTTTGCTTGGTTGGCCCTTTATGGCCACCAAACAATGCTTAATCGAAGTTGGACAAAAGAATCTCAGGACCACCGGAGATTTTTCGGTGGAAACATCTCCGATGCTTAAGTCAGATAAGGGTATTGGGTATTTTTCAGTGAGCAATGAAAGAAATGCGCAAGAAATGTCATACCTCGCTCAGCCCTGAGATTGAGCTATTTATAATCTTCCCTAGTGGGGACCCCATCCGGGATCTCAGAAGCAAAGACCGCGAATCTCGGGCCGTTATGCAAATAGTCACGACAGGTGGTCCCACCTGTTCCCTTCTCGGAAGTCAAAGCGCCTGGTCTCCCATAAGCCTGCCCTCCTATAATCCTTCTCAGCGGATTTGAATCAGGTCAGGATGCTTTTTCCTGACTAAGCCTTTTGATCTTAATCTCACCGAGAAAAGAGTTCAGATCAGAATTATCCCGAGCTCGCGGGTGAATCGGTCACGTTTTCTATGACCAACTTGCCGTTGATTCCATCAAGTATTTATCATGCGGATTGCCTACTCATTGATGAGATCCAAGATTTAGCCGAGCATGTTTTCATGGCGAATGAGTGCATTGAGTTTATTGGGCCAGATGATTATGCTAGAGGTTGTTTTGTAGATAATGAAGTCTTTAATCTTGGAAACGAGTCTTGTGTACTTCCCGATGCAACCAATTTGTGTGAGAGCGCTTGTGTAAGTGTCGTTGAGGGAAACGACCAAATTTAGAAGGGGGGTGGAGTTTGTTGATGAGGAACGATTCGTCGAACCGATTGTAAAATTTGACGAATACCTTGAAGGAGTGGTTGATTTATTTGAGTTAGCCCCCGAAGAGGTCGAGAGGAGGCACAAGCCTGAGCTAAAGCCTCTCCCGTCTCACCTCAAATATGTATTTTTGGAGGAGGATGAAAGAAAGCCGGTTGTTATCTTTGCCAATCTAAATGAAGAAGAAGAGGAGAGGTTAATCGAAGTGCTTAAAGCTCATAAAAGAGCTATTGGGTGGAGTCTCGGAGATATCAAAGGAATTAGCCCTTCGACGTGCATGCATAAAATTGTCTTGGAGGATGACGCCAAACCCCTCGAGAATTCCAAAGGTGGTTGAATCTGAATCTTAAAGAGATCGTGAAGGCCGAGATATTAAAGTTGTTGGAGGAGAGTTTGATCTTCGCAATTGCCGAAAGTGAGTGGGTGAGTCCCGTTCACATGGTACCCAAAAACAGCGGTATAACCGTGGTTGAAAATGAAAAGGGATATTTGTTGGCTACAAGGGCTACGATGGGGTGGAGGATGTGTATCGATTTTAGGAAATTAAATGCGGCCACTAAGAAAGATCATTTCCCCCTCCCGTTTATCAACCAAATATTAGACAAGCTATCCGGCCATCATTCCTATTACTTCTTAGATGGATTTCCGGGCAACTACCAAATTGCAATTGCACCCGGAGATCAAGCTAAGACAACTTTCACTTGCCTATTTGGGACGTTTGCTTTTCGACGGATGCCATTTGGGCTATGCAATGCCCCGGGGACGTTCCAAAGGTGTATGCTCTCAATATTCTTCGATATGATCGATAGGTTCCTTGAAGTCTTCATGGATGACTTCTCCATTTATGGGGACTCGTTTGACGAATTCTTGAATAATCTTAAAGAGGTGGCAGTCCGATTTGAAGAGACAAGCTTGACCTTGAGTTGGGAGAAGAGCCATTTCATGGTTCAGAGTGGCCTAGTTCTTGGGCATGTGATCTCGGGACGCGGGATTGAGGTGGACAAGGCCAAAGTTGAAGTTATCGAAAAGCTACCCCCTCCCCTCAATGTGAAAGACGTGAGGAGTTTTATTGGGCATGCCGAATTCTATCGTCGATTTATAAAAGACTTCTCAAAAATTGCTCGCCCTTTGTGCCGGTTATTAAGTTATGATGTCCCCTTCAAATTTAGAAAAACTTGTGAGGACATTTTCTTGGCGATTAAGAAGAGTCTTGTGTCTTCCCCCATCATAGTACCTCCCGATTGGAGCTTGCCTTTTGAAAATATGTGTGATGCCTCGAGTAAAGCGGTGGGGGCCATCCTTGGCCAACGAGTCGACAAGTTATTGATGGTGGTGTATTATGCGAGTTTGATGCTCAACGATGCCCAAAAGAATTATACGACAACCGAGAGAGAGCTCTTGGCCGTGATCTTTGCTTTAAAGAAGTTTTGGTCTTACATTGTTGAATCACGGGTCGTGGTGCATAGTGATAATGCCGCTTTGTGTTACTTGTTCTCTAAACCTCAAGCAAAACCCCGCCTCATCTATTGGATCCTATTGCTTCAAGAATTCGATATTGAAATTAAGGATCGTAAGGGGTGCGAAAATGCGGTAGCCGATCACTACTCAAGGTTGGTCACGGAGGGAGGAGAAGGGATAACAATCGGCGAAAACTTACCTCGCGAAAACTTTTTGGAGGTGGCTCAAGCACCGTGATACGCTAATTTTGCGAACTACTTGGCAAATGGTGAACTCCATCCGGATATGAATTGGCAAGAGAAGAAGCGCTTCCTTTCTAAGTGTCAAAGCTTCTATTGGTATGATCCTTTCATGTATAAAGTGGGAAAAGATGGTATGATTAGAAGGTGGGTCCCCGAGAATGAAATGCAAGATCTCTTAACGTTTTGTCATGATCACCAAACTGGGGGACACTTCAGAGGGAGAAAGACGACCCTTAAGATTTTGAGCACAGGTTTCTATTGGCTGTCGCTACACTATGATGCTCAAGTCCACGTTCAAACATGAGACAAATGCCAACGGACGGGGAGTATCTCAAAGAGGAATGAAATGCCCTTGGTGGGGAATTTGGTGGTTGATATCTTCGAGGTATGGGAAGTTGACTTCATGAGGCCGTTTCCCAAGTCGGTTGATGGTTATGAGTACATTCTTGTGGGGATTGATTATGTTTTAAAATGGGTTGAGGCCATCCCCACAACCAAAAATAATGCCGAGGTGGTTGTCAAGTTCGAAAGAGAGAATATTTGTGCTCGTTTTGGCTTCTCAAGAGTGATAATAAGTGATGGTGGTATCCATTTTTGCAATAAGCTATTAGAGAGACTCATGTGGATCTACGGGATCAAACATAAAATTGCTACTCCATATCATCCCCAAACTTCGGGGCAAGTCGAGACAAGTAACAAACAAGTGAAGAGTGTGCTTGAGAAGACGGTGCAACCTAATCGAAAGGATTGGTCGAGAAATCTAAGTGATGCCTTGTGGGCCCTTTGGACGTCTTATAAGATGGTTCTAGGCACGAGCCCTTATCATTTGGCACTTGGGAAGTCTTGTCACTTACCCGTTGAAATTGAACATAAGGCGTTTTGGGCAATGAGAGCCGTTAACATTGATTTGAAGGAGGCCGGTCTTGAAAGGATGTTGCAAATGGAGGAGTTGGATGATCTTCGGAATGTTCAATATGACAATGCTCGTATTTATAAAGAAAGGATGAAGTGGATTCATGAGGAGAGGTTAATTCCAAAGAAGCTTGAAGTTGGTATGCCCGTTTTGCTCTAAAATTCCAGCTTGGCCCTCCACCCCGGCAAGTTGAAATCCAAATGGATGGGACCTTATACAATTGACGATGTCAACCCGAGTGGGGTGGTGACCTTGATCGACCCCAAGACTCAAGAGCGATTCCAAGTCAATGGCCATCGTTTCAAGCCCTACCGTCACGGCTTCCTTTTGCCTCCCGATGAGAAAGTGATCGCTTTGGTGGATCCTCCCGCCTCGACTTCTTCATGATCAAAAGGGGAGTTCGTCAAGCTATAGTGACGTAAAACAAGCGCTTCTTGGGAGGCAACCCATGTTCTTTTCATTTATTTATTTTATTTTACATTTCTTACTTACTTTCTTTCTTATTACAAAAATCCCAAAAAAAAACATACGAAAAAGTGAAAAAAAAAGTTGTTGTCTTTTGGTTCTTTTTAAACCTTGATTTGTTTTAATTCATGTACATATTTGCTTGTGTTTTTTACTTTGTGTGATTTTCAGTTTTAGTGTTTTGCTTTCCGACTCCAACCTTGACCGAATTGATGAGCTAGTAATGTTCATGGAGCCGGGAGACACAAGCCATGCTCAGTGCTCACTTGGATTATTTAGATGCTTAAGTGGACCCCACCTAACTCGACCCAAACTCGCTCAGTTTAGGAAGCTTCTATCTCACCCTTCTTTTCTTGATTTTCATTAAAATGCAATTAGGGAATTGCATGGTTTAAGTGTGGGGTGGGTAGGTGCTTAGGGTTCGGGTGTCGAAAAGCATGATTTGTCTTTCTTAACTCGAGCCTTGGCGAAGTGACGCTTACTAATTGCGCATTTATATGGTTGAGTCATTTTTTGTGTCTTTTGTGTGTTTATTACATTGTTTAGCAATCACCATATGCTTGGAAGTTTGAATAGTTTACTTGTCGGGTTTTTACATGTTTATTCCCTCTTGTGTAAGGAGTTGAATTTTTGTGCTTCATCCAAAACCAACCTATCTATATATAATCAACATTTGCTCATGAAAAGATTGCAAAGCTCTAAAAGCTCTTTTGATTTTGTTTTCCAAAACCCGGTGCACACTAGTGAGTAGCCTTGTGTGAATTATCGACATGCTTGCATTTTTATGGAAATTGCATTGAGGTGGCTTGATTTTGCTCGTACATGATTGAATTTGGAAATGACCTCGAGGCACATATATCAGCCTTATTCCAGCCATATCCAAATATATAAGCTACTTAAAATATCCCAAATGAGCCCCCTTGAGCCTATACCCCATTTCTTGTTAGCCGAGCTCGATTTTAGCTCTTATATCTTCATATATTGTGAGGTGAGAGAATCTGTTGTTAGTTGACCAGAAATGTGAGGGAAATCATTTGTGGGTTTCGGGTTTTGAGTTGCTTATACATAAAAAAAAAAAGAATAAAACTCTAACACAAATCATGAAAAGTGATAAGGCGTGCGTTCAAGCGAAAAGCCTAATTTAAAGGCAAAGTTTAGTAAAAAGAAGCAAATTCAAAAAGCTTCTAAGTGTTGTGAAATAAAATTCGGGAAATTGTTTGAGTATATGAAAGGGTTTCGATTGAAAGTTTGGTAATTTGGGAAGCGTGAAACGATTATAAGCTTCGGATTTTAGAAATTAGGGTTTCGGGTGTTTTTGATCACGCTTGATCGTGTGTTAGCCACTACATCCAAATATTCCATACCTTAACAAAGAGCCAACATTACAACCCGAAATAAAGACCTCACTGATTCTTGTTTGGTCATGTACAATGGGCAATTTTGAGTATCCGATTTGTGAAATCTTGACGAGGTACATGCATTGTCCGATTTGAGTGTATACACATCCTATATAACAAAACACTTGAGTGAAACGAGCGAACACCCTCAAGAATTCCATTTGTGAGGAAGACATCGATTTTGTTTTCATTTGAGAAGAGGTAATACGAGCAATGCTTGACGATAACGAGTTTATGTTGCTACTTTCATCATATTAATAAGGATAAGCACAAGGATTTTTCTTTTTACATAATGTTCATTGCATGTACATTCTCGATTCTTTTCTTTGTTCGAGGACGAACAAATCGATAAGTTCAGAGTCAGCCAATCCACGAGAATTATTCGGATCCCCATGCCACCAACGCTCGGAGCCCCGTCGCCGTGGGTCTGAAGTGGTCAGCTATGGTCTGCTCGACTCCTGTCAGCATTCCCCCCGTAGACCCAGAGAAGCCTCCGATGCCATTATCGAGCCCTGTCTCCAGAAAAAACCCACAACCAAAATCCAAGGCGGCCGCATCATCCATCTCCATCACCATCTTCATCTTCCCTTGTCGGTTGTCGTCGCCTCTTCTGTTTACCACCATCGCTGATTTCTAGTTCGACAGGTCGTTGATGGAGGAGAAGGCTTTGCCCAATTGGACCCGAGCCCAGCCGTTGACCTTCGTCGTTCCAACTGCCGAGCGGAGCAGAGCGACGCCTGCACTTTCTATTGCCGCCAAATTTACCGTCTATTCGACGATTCTGTGCCAATCGCCGATTGCTGATTTTGGACTTTAGAGAAGAAAGTGGGAGAACGAGGGTCTGGACGATTAAAGGGCTGGGTTTTCTCTTTTATACTTAGCTATTTTCAAAATATCTCCAATTGATCCCAGAACTTTTGATCCTATTCGATTAAGCCCCTAATTTACCATAAACCCCAAATTAGCAATCAAACTTACAAAAATTCCATTCCGGCCCACAGACCTTTCAAATTATCTTCTTTCCACCCTCCAACTTCATGAGCTTTACAAAAACAGCCCATTTGACTTGACTTCAAGGTTTGACCGATAATTATTTCAATTGTTCCTATTTTAAGTTTTATAAGTCATATTTCATAAAATAAGTTAAATTACGTCATCATGTAGGAGCATTGTTTTTTAGGCTTATGATTTGAAAGCACGACCATCCGCATATTTCAAGATCACAAACGTCAGTTTGAAGGTGGGGATACTTAACTCAAAATCTTTTTAAATTCAAGTTCATATTAAATTGCTCGATATGTTATAGTGTATTGTGAATACATGACAATTATACAATTATGGCCTTCGGGCATTTGACTATGTATACATAGAGTCGCGCGACAGCACATAACAATTATTGGTCAGGGGTCGTAAATAGGTCCGGGGTCTACACATCCTTGGGAATGTCCCACCGTACTGCACAGAATAATTATTACCATGTTACTGTGATTCTATATTATATTGCGAAATTAATTATGAACAGTATCTTCACTGAATTGTTGTGTACTCATCCCTTTTTATCAAACATTTTTCAGGTTAAGTGAAACGCAGCGTAAGCGTGGTGGTGACGATGATAATAAAATATAATTTAAAGTTTATATATTTCTATATTCCAAACTTGATCAAATAGTCGTATTTTATACATGTTGGATTTATTCGAGCGCTATTTACAAAATGTCATATATTATTATTATTATTATTATTATTATTATTTTATTTGTTATGGTCAAATGGTATTATATGTATTTGTTTTCTTTAAAGTGATATGTGGTATTATTTCATACAAATTATTTGTCATAATTTGTTTATCTTATAAATTATTCAATGGTGTTATTTAAAGTAACGTCCCCCATATTACTTTCATCAATTATGAATGCTTCCTCCTATATTTTCTCTATGAAGAATCGGAGCGTTACAATAACATTGCGATTATTGTAATGTTAGAACGGTGAACAGATATAATTGTGAAAAAAATATGAAATTGATAATTCCTGTCATTCCAGTTGACCCTTATAACGGCAAATATAAATATGAGGCGAATATAAACCTTGATAGTGACTTTCGTAATTTTCCAGGTTCTATATCTTATGGTAATTAGTAGACATGTAGGATCGGTTAAAATCGGTCGATATTTTCGAAAAAAAATTGGTTAAATCTAATTTGAAATCGAAATGATGGGAAATCGGTTTCGATTTCCATTCTTCTCAGTTTCCAGTTCAATTTGAAACCATCTATTTTTATTTGAAATCATAATTTTTTTTATTATTATTAGTTTTTAAGAATAAATGAAAAAAAAGATAAAAAAAACAAATGAAAAAATTAAATTAAAAAAGGGCTTGATTTTAATTCTAATATTAGAAATTTAAATTAAAAATTTTAAATTTAAATATTAGAATTAACTTGCCTACGTATCCTCGTAGAGGAATCAATGTTCACATATTTCGATTTTTTCACTTTTAATATTGAGATTAATTTGTCTACGTATTCTCGTAGAGGAATCAAAGTCCACGTAGTTAGTATGGTTACCTTACTTTCTTATGTGTATAGTAGAGGAGGCTTGTCTTCGTTCATTCATTGCTATCGCTGTCTTTGCTTCCCAAAGTGATATCATAATGGTCCCTCTATTCACCTTCATCCAATTGTAGTTTTTATTCTTTTTTTTCAGTTTTTACTCAATCATTCATTAACATTTGATTTTCAAAGTTTTTTGGCAATAAGTTAGAACGTCGATCATCTCACACAAAGACTCCCGTGCAAAAGGTTTGTTCAACAGAAACTGTTGAAACAAGAACGACAAGAACCTCCTTGGAAATCTTAGAGAGTGTAGGAAAAATAGTAGCTACTTCACAAGATCGTTGTGCCATCAGGCTTTTTCGGGATACTTCCCAATTCATATGCCCCTAAATATAATTCTATTTTCCGACTAACACTAGCCATTTGCCGTTTTCTCTTTGTATCTTCAATCAACCTCGTATGTGGGGCTAGGGCTTGACGAGGGTCATTGAACAATGGTCTTGCATTAGAAGTAGTGGTGGAGGAACGGGAAGGGAAAGGGTCATATTAACATCAATACAACATTGATTGTATTCAGGGAAAAAAGAAAATAAATATTGTTTTGCTTGGCGAACACAACCTAAGAGGCTAGGAATCTCAATATCTGAGTTTTATAAAAAAGTTTTTAATACTTTATAATAGCCTTTAAGCAAATTTTATATACCTCCGACCCGATAATCCGGGTTTAAAATCTTTGCAATCAAGAAAATATCATGAATGTAGAGAAAATATTTGACTCATTTGCTAGGCAAATCGAGTAATGGATTACTAATAAGTACGATTTGAATACATTGATCAAGAAGTAGTGTAGAGGTAGGATTATGAACACCGACTAAAGTTACGTTGGTATCATTAAAACTTTTTAAAAGGGACATATTTGATTCAAGATTTTATGCACCCCGTTTATATATTTTTATTTTAAAAACATTCAAACTTGCTCGCAAGAGTACGAGGACACTTGTAGGGTGGGAAGTTGGCTCAGGTTTATTCTCTCGAGGAAAACGATTCGGTATCTCGGGTGTTTTCTTACTAACAATTAAGTGCATAAACTTACAAAAATTTGGGGTTTTATTTGAAATTTATTATTAATTACTAATTTGAAAACTCAAGACTTAAACTTAAAAACTAAATTAATTTATCTTAAATTACCAACTAAGAATTAAAAGCATATAATTAACCAAATTAAAACCTAAATTTAATTAACTACTTAATTATCTAATAAGCAACTTAATTAAAATTCAAAACTAAGCAATAACTCAATATAAGACTTAAAACGCAGTAGCATAAAAATTCATAAACGAACTCAATTAGTCCTAACGAATCTACGAACTTGCACGAAATAAACAACTACGAATCTAACGAATCCTCGAATCATTAAACGAAGCAAAATAACATAAATTAAATCTCATGAATATTATTAACCAATTCAAGTATCCAATACTCAAGCTTAAACATGAAAAACTGAATCTAAACAGAGAATTAATAACATAAATCGTTCAACAAAATCAATATCCAAAACAAAACTTAAGAACATAAAGTAAATCTAATTATCTAAATCTTAAAAACTAAGGATTAAACTAAGAAAACAAGTAAAAGCTGCAGAAAAATTATTGAAACTAATGGAAGCTGAAAGATCTTCGGCTAATCTGAAGAGAAAACGCTGCAGATCGTTCGAAAATGGTTGAACGGCGTCGAACGAGCTCTAGAACTCATCGTCGTCGAATCCTTGATTTGCTCTTCGATCTCTGCGTTTTGATGTTAAAATCCGACTCTAAACCCTAGGATTATGTTTATGGTAATTTTTTAGGGTCACCAGCACGCCTGGAACTCGGATTAATGCTTGGTATTTATAGATTTCTGAATTCTTGGACAGGAAGTCATGTAAGTCGGTTACTGGGCCCGATAACGGTAGCACTTAGTGGTAAGGGGCTACCGATAAAGCTATTGTTAATGTCTCTGTGGCCTTCTAACGGTGATAGTAACAGTACCGATTGTAATCGTTAAGTGTAACGGTAACAACTAGCGGTGATGGTTACCACTAATGCTAACGTTAACTTCCAAAAACTTGCTACTTCTTCGTCGGAATGCTCGATTCTAAAAAGCACTTAAGAATTTTTATAAGGACGTGTTTATGCTCAAATCATCAAAATACAAGTACAATAAATAAGAACTAAAAATCAAAAACTTTTCATCGCATATTAAGTGTGTAACCAACAAAGAATTGGAAAAGGTCTTAGCGGGTTGTAATTTAGGCTCTTTGGACGGGTACGGAATATATAATTCGTGTGGCCAACTCACAATCTTACGTGGTCAATAACTCACTCAACTATTCTAATCAAGAAGCAATGTGCTTCACCTCATTCAAAAGAAAACCTCACTAAACTCTCATAACGTAACCATTATAAATAGGCTATTTCTCAACTCTTAACTCTAAACCGACTTTTGAACAAACCACTTAAACAACTTAGAAGCTCATGATATGCTTCTTTTTCAAACTCAACTCTTGCCTCTTAAACATTAAGTTTCATAATAAGATAAACAATAAAACACAAGCCTTTATTAGCGTAGGAAATGACTAAACATGAATCCTTCTTTTTTTATATATATACCCCCCTTTTATCCTTTTTTTATGGGGTCTTTTTTTTCGGATGGTGATCCTTAACACTATTATAATCTTTCATAAATCCCTGATAAAATCTCCAAAACACAAATAACAAATAAAAATAACTAACCCTAACCCACGCTTTCAATGATCGTAAGAGTCAACCCAAAAACACTCATGGCTAATGGAAATGGATTATTTGGCTATGTGGGGCTCATTCGGAATTTATAGTGGCTAATATATATGGATATGGCCGGAATAAGGGTTTTTTTCTATGCCTTAACGTCATGTTCAAAGCTAACTACACACAGCGATTTRAAAGAATTTTCAAAACAGAACTCACTCAAGTACATGCAATGATGATAAACAATCAGGCTACTCACAGGCTTTTGCATGATAAATTTTGAATTGACGCTGCTTTTAAGATTTCGCGAAATTATTTGCGTCTAAGTACCATTTTACAATATATAAATAATAATTTGAAAAATTTTATGCACTTATGCACGCTCAAAGACAAGAACCTCAAATCATACTTAGTTAACTTTGACAGGCAAGCCAGACAAACACAATTCAGCGCGGGAATAGCAATCAATCACGTAAAATATTAGCATTTCAAGACAAAGACGTGTTGTACTTTCATTCACAAATCAT
>BMAC01001584.1:34757-55472 GCA_014905375.1 Phtheirospermum japonicum
AGGAGAAATTAGTGCTTTTTAAAAAGAAGTCAGTAATAGCTACAAGAAAATTCGAGTTCCTTGGTATAAAAATCGATGAGAAAAAAGAAAAAAAAGGAAAAATCTTTATTTGAATGAAAGTAGCCAATTAAACACCAACCAACTTTTGTTACATTGCTATTTGCCATAATTTGATATTACGAGCTCACCGGCCCACGGCCAACCACTTCGTATGATTGCTAGCATGTTCGTTCACCTATAAACACTTTATACTCATATATTAAAAAATACTATATTATTATATATATATATAGAGAGAGAGAGAGAGTACTTGAAAAATATTGCTAGTGTCACCAAATGGGAAAATGACTCAGATTTCTTGGGCTATTGATTGATTTTTATTTATTTTATCTTTACCCTCTTTTGGTTGGTTGTTTCTTAATTTTTTCGGGTTATGATTGTGAGGCTCGAATTCAATGTGCTCTTTGCTTTGGCCGTTTTCATTTTTCTCCTTTTTCTGGTTAAACAGGACTACTAGATTTTATTCGTCAGAATGGCATCGAGTGAAAAGCTCAAGATTTTGTTTTTTTCTTGAATATTTTATAATACATAGGAATAGTACTAATTTCAGTACTCATTAGGAAGTTAGGATCGTTTAATTCAACAACATATTATCACATCATAAAAAAACTGAATTCTGAGGGAATAGTGGTGAATCTTCTTCAAAGATGAGTGCGATTGAGATTCTTTTTAAAATGTGGATAGATTTCAACACTATACTCCGATTAAAAGCAATATTGTGAAACTAATAGTGTATAAAATGTTTGAAAAATTATAAAGAACGACAAGATGCACAAAAAATAGGCAATATCAATTTCACTTCATACCACTTTTCAAGGTTAAGAAAAAAAAAGAGATAAATTAGAGAATATACCAAAAGAATATTTATAAATAAGAGAAGAAAGGAATAAATGGTATAATTTGGAATTGAGAATTGTTATGGAGAATTACTAGAAAAAGTGTGATTATTTGTGAAAAGAAACGAGACATTCTTTCGGGAGGTATTTTTTAATTCAAAAACGTTAGATCAAACCATTCTATCAAACTGAGTATGATTGTACGTTGTTTAAAAAAATTTAAAAAAGAGTAACCGCATGTTTCCACAATTTTCTGAAAAGTGAAGATTTTGAAAATAAAATATAAAATAAAAACCACAAGCAATCGCAAAATTTTCGTAACATTTGTAATTTTAACCGAGCATCGGCAAAGACTCAAATGTGACGGTCACACGGGTCTTCTGTCATGTAACGGAGCCCCAAACCCAATAAATCTGTCTAATCCGACCCTATTTGGTGGATCAAATCCGGGTTTGAATAGGTATAGAACTCCGTCACATGATAAATGATCCATGTGGCCGTCACACAGAAGACTTGCTCATTCGACGGATAGAAATTAGACAAAATCTCTAAAAAATTTTCCAAATACGACAACCACAATGGGTCGGACTGAGTACGTGGATGACAAGTCATTGTAGGCCGCGAATTTGGGCTGGGGCCTCTAGATTGGTTCAAGTGTTTCCTTGATTTTGGCTTACTGTGTGTGTGAACAATGTTATTTATATGATTCAATTATTTTGTTTACCTGCACAATTATATTCTTTCTCCAAAAATAAATTGTTTTGGCGTATAAAAGCTTGATATGTTCACTTTTCTGTTGGAATTCGTTGAGACGAACACCATGCTCGTGCGGTGAAAATTTTAAAATTTTAGATCCAACAGATCTATCCTGTGAAAGAATATATTTATATAATAAATAAACGAGATAAAAGCATGAAACCCTTACATCAACACTAAGATATCCACGAAATCTCACGTAAGCTCAAGAACTTGCAATCTCAAAATTAAGATTTATATTTTCTAAAAACTCTCTTGTTTTTCATTCAAGTAAAAAACTTATGACTTTATGTTATATTTATACTAGTTACATAAAAGAACCATAATCCTAAGAGGGTTGGACTGTTCAAGGCATGGGCCCAAAACAATTTTAGCCCAAGTACCTTTATTAATATAACATAAATAATTGAAGCCAAATCCAATTTAACTAGTGTGAAAGCCCGCGAAAATCGCGGGCAAATATAAAAAATATAAAATAGATGATATTTATCAAAAAACAATTAAGAATGTAAATTATTATATCAAAAATAAAAAAAATATTGTTCCCTTTATATTTTGAAAATCTTATGCTGCATTAGTTGTTTTGTTTAAAATGATATCATTTTCGTCGCAACAAAAAATTTCCAACCTTTTATGCTCTTAACTATCATGATTGTGAAATAAAGATGACTTGTGCATTGTACGCGAGTTTTATAATGATACTTTGAAAGATTTGTGATAGATAAAAATAAAATATAAAATCTTAAAGTATGATTGTATTTTAAACTTATGTGGCGTCTCGTTCCAATATAAAAATCGTTCAAGTTGTAGTATATTTCTATTTATATTACATCATTTTTCATAATGAATAGTGTTCGAGTGTATTTATACATGCAATCCATGAGATTAGTTGTTAAAATATAGTAAATTACCCTTAATGTGACGTTCAAACCCGAAGATAACTGAAATTGTGAAAATATTAAGGACCCCGTGAGTGATATCAAATTCATATTTTATAAGGTTATCATATTCATTCGAGATGCGAAAAATATAATTAAGACCAAAATTCTTGCAACTTTCGAAATTCTTGTTTGCATATGTAAATTCAAAATTTTTGTTAAATCTGTTTTTAATTTAATTTCCTTTCCATTAAACATGTTCCCAAACATCTTGTTTCCATATGTATTTGAGCTAAGTTTTAAAGTTTATAGAGTAATTAACAAAATCGACACACTTCAGTTTTTAATTTTAATTAATTTAATTTTTTTTCGAGAACTTCACGCTGTATTTATTTAGACAAAATATAAAAATACTATATTTCAATCAAATATTTTATTAACATAAAATGACTCCCAGTAAATTCTTTTTGTGATCTTTAATCTTTTTTAATCAATCAAATAATATGGGGTAATCATAATTTTATTATAGTAATTACGATTAAAACTAAATTGACTGATTAAATTATGGGAATGATCGATGAAATCATTAATAATTAGTCGACCAATATACACTCTTCAATTAATCGAAAAATAATAAAAGTAGTAACAGTAATAAGGACAAGTAAATTAGTTCTTGTATAAAAATATTTTTATACATTTCAAACTTGTAAATAATAAAGATGATGAAAGACCATCTAACGATTTTTTCGGATTGAAATAAAATGACTGACCAATTTAATTAATTTTTGGTCTTTATTTTAGTGTTATGTATTTTTTATTTCCATATTTTAAATAGTACGATTTTCAATTGTTAACTAACAGATAGGCATATTATAAAGAGGAGGAGAAATACAAAAAAAACATTGGACATGTATATTATACATAATCCATATATCTTACATTGTTGACATATTATTCGTAAAATCTTACATTCAAAGACAAAAAAAAAAAAAAAACTTGAGGATAAGGATCACAGTAGACACGAAAGAAAATAAAAAACAGTTACAAAACATGTAATGTAATTAAGCTTTAAGCTTTCCAAACAGTAACAACGCCTCTCTTCTGAATATCTCATGGTTTTAGAAAACCATTCAAAGCCCTTCCCATCAGCGCCATAGCCGCGACGCTGGGGAGACGCTCCTTAAAAATCACAAACACGTAATATAAAAATGTGCGCAACTTAACATGAAAGCTTGATATGAAATAAATATTAGTAATCTCTAAACTTAAGTTTTTAAAACTGGGATGTTCAATATTGAAGTCTTCTGGCACACCTCGTCGATGAATCGTCTGCCACGGACGTATAAACATGATTACGCACTGTAATAAAGTATCACCTTGCGCTCACTGCTTTTCACAATAAACGGGCTCTTTTTCACATCAACAAATTCCACATCTTCTTGAAATAACTCCGCTCCCCAATGCTCCGCTTGCCGTCGCATTCTAGTGGAATAAATACAATCGTGATTGTAAATGTTTAAACCACAAAGTAACTTATAAGAAAATTAATAACACTCGATTAATAGCACCAAAAAAAATAAACCTATCCATCAGGTCTGGTTCAGTTATTCCATCTGGGAAGCCCGAAAAGTTCTCGACTTCAGTTGTTGTCATAAATTGTCCGCCTGGAACACCACCTGCTTGAAATCCTTCAAACACTACGGGCTTCAAGTTGGCCCGAGCAGCATATATTTCTGCAGTATATCCCGCAGGACCCAATCCTATAATTACCACGTTCTCAATTCCCTGAGCTGCAATAAATAAGATAAAATAAACAATGTATTATAAGGTCAATAATAAATACAGAAAAATWCATAAGAACAGAATGAAACATAGACAAACCCAAGCAAGATGTTAAGCCATGATCACGCACGACTTTATTTATTATATCGAAAAGAAACGAATCAAATAAATTGATACCGAAAACACCAGCTATTGTTATGTTCCTTTTTTCTATCGACTGATGTCACCTTATTCAAACTTACGTTCATTAATCAAGACATCTTATATTTTTACACACATCAATTCTTTCTCAAAATAATGGAGATAAATGTTCCATGATCAGCTTGAACAGTTATTCGGGTGTTCCATATTTCTACCTCGCCACACTTCGAGGGTTTGGTCAAGGTGCTTTGTCTGGAGTTTATTTCAAGATAAAAATGAAAAGTCAAAAACATTTAGCTTAAAGCACACTCTGTTAGAATCTCAAAGTATCGCTGAAAATCCAAAAATAAGAAGTGAGATAATATATATATATATATATATATATATATATATATATATATATATATATATATATATATATATTGGTTTCCATTACAAAACATTCTTGGCCTCCATACTCGAATCGACCACCACCATCACTTTCTAGATACTAATTGCTATTGGTTTCTCAACAATGAAGTATTTATGAAAAGAGGAGAATAAACATAAGATAGTCAAAACACCAGAGAGAGATATGAAATCAAGATATTATAGTATACATAAATAACCACTTTTGTAGACCATAACATATTGATAACTCATGAATAATGGGATCATACAATATTCATATAACCATACACATTATTCAGAATCTCGGGTCTAGTTCATCTAGCAATATCAAACACAACTTTTGTAGTTATCCACATTCGTAAGTATAATCACTAAACAAAATGTTATCAATTAAGATGAAGCAATAAAAAGCCATGGCTAAGGTCTATACATAAAGTTAAATTTCTAGTCCGTGCATAAAATGGAATTTTGAGTAAACTCCAATAAAGAAGATCATATTGGACTTAAAATCTTCTGATAAGGTCACAATATTCAAAAATAAAAAGAAGAATAAATGAAAACAAAAGACGAATTACACTCACTGTTTAATAATTCACCAGAACCATTATCGCCTTAAAGAAGAATTTAATCACCATCGATCCAGCGCTCTCTCACGGAGTCTGCAAAGTCCAAATCGGAGGATTTATCTGGAAGTAACGTCTAAAGTTATGGGGGTTTTATTCTTAAAATTTGATCCAAAAGTCGAGCATTAGGTAGATCAAAAATCCAACATGACATCATAAAAGTTGTTTAAGGCAATATGAAGACACGTACAACAAAAGAAATATGCTTTAGATAAAGTCCATAAATTTTCCAAAATTATAAATAAGCCACAACTTAATCCTTATCAAGTATTATAAATTAATCAAAATTATAAATTAGAACATAGAAGTTTTAAATACTGAAAAACAGATCCAACAAATATAAGCAAACTTCAAACAAATTGAAACTTGAAAAAAAGAAATAGAACATACATGATCATTATGCCGAGGGAATAAGACCGACTTCGAAAAGGGATATTGCACATATGTCCAACGATCACGTGAAGACAACGCCATCAAGACAACACTAACATGAGGTAAATCTTTTTCTGGCGAACGTAGAGCTTAAAGATCGTGTATCGCAGATTAACATACACCAACAGATCACACATAAATAGAAAATCATAATGTAGATTGTGATTCACCAAAAGATAAACTCATAGAAAATCTAACTAAATTATATTACACAAATGCATAAATAACCACTAACGCATAATAAAAACCACAAATTAAAATCCTATTAAAAATATAAATCCCACAAAACTTGAAATATATATACATATAAAAAAAATTACCAATCTGTCGTTCACTTCAAATAAGAAATTGAAGAAAAAAAAGTAGGAACCTTAAAGAATCCATAAATAATCGCATAAAAAATTAATAAAAATCAAAAATTAAAATTTAATTAATAGCAAAATTTCCACACAATTTGACAGATTTTACATATCAGAAAACAGTGATCGATCCATCGTTCTCGTCAAATAATAGAATTTGAAAAGAAAAAAAAAAGTAGGAACCCTTGTAGAATCAATAACACTGGAACGTATTGTTAGGAATTTGAAGTGTTCACAGATCCAATGAGAAAGGATGTGACCACAGTGCGTAGAAGATTAGACACAGCAAATCGGGAGCTCAAATCACTTGCTCAGATCTGTCAAAAGAAAGTAAAACTCTTCTCTTTGTTTCAAAAAATATAAAGATGCTTCCTTTTCTTTTACCATTTTTTAAAATAGAACCACTTCTTTTAATTCCTTTTTCTTGGCAATATTTCCACATTATTATAGGAGAGAGAAAATAAAGAAGCTTTGGAGACTTTTCAAGAAAAAAGCAAAGAAAAAGCTCAACTGATCACTACCCTTGTCGAGGTAAACCAACTTTCAAATGGCAATCACTACAACTCATAATTATTCAAAACATTCCCACACTTTGAATATTAATAAAAATGGCAAAGGCTTTGGCATCTTTTTTGGCTGTAATTATCTTCTTCATGAGTTTAACTTTAGTCTCAGGTTCATTGGGTGCAATTTGCACGGAAGTCCACCCTAATACTCCCTGTGATCCAAGCAACCAATACTCACGTAATTACAGTTGTTCTGCCGCACATCGGACTACATTTAGATCGGTTTGTGATTTTGAGAATGACCGCATAAATACTTTTTGTACTTTCTATTTTAATTGTAAGTGAAGGTTGAATAATGAGCAAGAATTCTTGTCATTAATCCCTTGCCCAGACGAAAATAAACAATTGTCAAAATGAATAAACAGGTTTTGCAGTTTTTGTTTTAAAAAAACAAAAAAGAAAGAAAAAACTACTTTCAAATGGAATTGCTCCCAAGAAAATAAATAAATAAATAAGAACTGACCCCAACTTTTTATCTTTGGAAGAATTAAGGTAACTGATAATTACAAAACTGGAAAAAAAATCTGAAAATAAGAATTGACCCCAACTCTTCAGTATATTTTGTTAATTAACTAATAAATCATAATAACATTAGGAATCTGAAAAAAATCATATTGACGGATGTWTCAATCATGTCATTGACAAAACTTGAATAAATGATAAGTTGACTGCTTCCTACTCTGTCATATATACGGTGTGAGATCAAAAAGAGCCAAACATTCAATTATAGACTCAACTACTAAAATTGAAATACAACACAACAAATAATCTGCTGGGACGCAAAACTTGTGGGATGAAGCTGGAGAACCAAGTGAAGCGGATGAAAATTTTAAATGTTCTAGGATAATAGCAAGTTTTACAGCACACTTGTGCAACAACAATAACAGTAAAAAAGATTGCAGAATGGAGATTTGAAACGAAGTCCAGACTATAAATCCAATCTGGAAAAAAATATTTAAAAACAGAAGTAGATTTTGAAGATTACAAACCTTTATCGCACTTTGCATGGGGATCGAACGGCGGCCAAAAGTACACCCTTTGAAGGTGCCAAGAATTTGCACGAAATCTCCTTCCAACATCGAACCTCCAGCTAGCCAAAATCAGATTTTTCCATCAATTGCATATAAACATTTATGCAAAATCAAATTAGAAATAATTCGATCGGTCATATCGTCCCAAAAATCTGCACGAAATAATTGGTCTACCCCAAAAAAAACTAAAGCGGGTCGATTTGAATATAGATCTGACCGCTGATTCTCTTCACTCTGCCTCTCCTCGCCAGACGCCGGATCGCCGGCTTCGTTATGCCTTGGATGTTGTCACGGGGCACCTTACGGTGTCGTTTTGCTCCGCTCTTGCCCAGCCCCTTGCCTCCCTTTCCACGACCCGAAATTTTTATCGCAGATAAGTGGTTAGCAAGACGGAGAAAAGAAAATCGGGGATTATTAATTAGAGAGTGGTGAAATTGGGGAGATTTGTTAGGGTTAATATAGAGAGGTAGGATCTTGATTTTGCTATTGATTTTTGCTAGATTATACAATATGATCTCAGAGATCTACAAAAGTTTCTAAGAAGAAAATCATAAATCCCAATCTACAATATGTACAACAAATCGGGAAGGAAAAAAAAATTCCAGATCGATTTCAATTCTAATAATCCCAACATTATTAAACAAAACCATCCAATGAAATACTCTCAATTAAAAAGGCAATCCAGAAATATAACGCCGTCTGAGGATTCGAAATCGTTAATCCAGATTTAACATGAATCGGAAAAAAAAAACGGAGAAATACAGAGAATGAATTTACTGTTGAAAGACCGTGAAAAAAGTTGGCTTACAACATTAATATAAATAAAAAAAAAAATTGTTATTTATAACTGGTCAAAATTTTGGCCTCCTCCCAAAATAGACCTCCTATTAACCACAGCTTGACACGCCATTTCTTGAGAAATTTAATTGGTCCACATCAGCCCCGAAACGCTCTCTTTTTGACACATCAGCGTTAATAGTTAACACTATTAACAAAATGAAGGATTTAATTAAATAACTTTTATCAAATAGAAATTAATATCATAATTATTAACAATTAAATATTACAATTCTAAATTGAATATTTAATACTTTCTTGATACACTCTTAAATCGGAAAACTAATCGCATATAGTGTGACCCTATAGGCCTTTATATATGACATCAATCCAATGATGATCCAAACAAAATTCCTAGACGGCTTAGTTGGACGAACTCAATATATAAAGAACATTCATTTGAACTCAGCGAATTATAACCTTTATATAAAGTTTTGGTGAAATTCCTTTCATTGCGAATCACTCGATTAAACTTAAGATTTATCCAAGTGTCTATCTCAATGGCTTAATCAATTTATCTCATCTTTATTAGTCGACAACTAGACCATACTCAATCACTATATTGGATATGTCTTCTTCATTGGACAATGACTTTAGTCGACCTAATATAGAGATTATGAGTAATCTCTCTCGAAATTCCAATCGAGAAATAAATTCTTTTTTGACTCAACTACCACCTTCATTTACATCACGGTGCACCCAACACAAGTCGTGTCTACCCCAAAATGATTTGAAATGCTTTTGGGATCAAATGGCCGATAACATCTTTGGGATTTGAAATGGCCGGATTGCGGCTCAATGCCGTAAATGGCTGGGTTGCAGCTCATTAAAAGGTTGTCGGACTACGGCTCACTTGGGTCAGATTGCGACCTCGATCAACGAAAATGAAATTCGTAAAAATTAGACGGCAAACGCTACTAGCGGGAAGCTTATCATTTATCCCTGATTGTTGCGGTTAGCGGTAGGTTTAGTGGTTGATCATCATCGTTAACACCTTGAGTGGAACTAGCGGTAAGGCCTTGCGGTAGTGAGATACCGCTATATAACCATTAGTTGGCCAGAATAAGCGATTTATCGTATTTTCTGCACATCAACACACACATAAACGTACCACGGCAATTGACACAATATAAAAAGAAAGAAATAAAAGAAAAGAAAATAAAGACGAAAATGAAAACTAACTAACGCTTGGGTTGCCTCCCAAGAAGCGCTTGTTTGACGTCGAAAGCTCGATTGCTTGATTAATTCCTAGCTCTTGGTAGGTCCACGAACTCCTTCTTGCTTCTCTCTCTACTCTTCGTATATTTCTCGTAATAAGGTTGAAGTCGATGCTTGTGGACTTGTAATCTTGTATTTGTACTCTCATCTTAAATAGTGGCTACTCCATACTCATCCAACTCCTTTATTAAAAATGGTCCATTCCATGCGACTTTAAAATTGGTTGGATCAAACTTATGATCGGGATTATATAGCACTAGTTGACCAACCTTGAACCTCAAATCTTCTAACTTCTTATCAAAAACTTTGTTCGACTTCTTCTTCTTCGTCGTCCAATCCTAGATATATGCCTTTCCCTTGTTCCTTGTACGTTTAAAATTCTTGTAGGGGTCGAGGGAAACACTTCTTGAATGATTATGCGGTGGCTTCGTCTCTTCTCTTGGCGCAAACTTCGAAAGATCTCGTTTTGGTCTCAACTCCACTTTTGGATCATTTTTAGGCACGTCAAACTTCATGGGCAATCCATCATCAAATGCCTCTACATTATCATATAGCTCAATTCCCAAAGAATCCATCAAATGCTCCCCGCTCAAGTGTTCCTTGCCATCCTCATTATCAAACTCTTCGATCGTGCCGATGCTCAGAAGTTCATTCACGCAAGAATCTACTAAATCAATAGTAGAACATTCGTCCTTTATAAATGTTGCGGGAATCTGATGAATATCTTGAAGTGAAAACGTCGTCGTTTTGCCTAAGACGGACATAGTCATCCTTCCTTTGTTTACGTCGATCACCGTGCGCGTCGTAGACATGAATGGACGTCCCAACAAAATGGTGTGTTCTCGATTCTCGCTTTGTACGTCGCCAACGTCCATAATGATAAAATCCACTAGCACAACTAGCTTGTCTACTTGTACTAAGACATCCTCCACAATTCTCAAGGGTAGCCTTATCGTTCTATCCGCCAATTGTAACCTCATCGTGGTCGGCTTCAGAGGTCCTATGTCAAACTCCTTGTAAATTGAGTGGGGCATAAAATTTATGCTAGCTCCAAGGTCGAGCATCCCCCTTGCCGTTTATCCATTCCCGAGAGAAATAGTTATGCAAAAACTCCCGGGATCCTTCTCTGTGGGTGGAAATGGTTTCTTAAATATATCAATAACTTCTCTTATCAAAGCCACATGTTGATTTGCAGCCAACCGCCTTTCCCTTAATGCTAGCTCCTTGAAAAACTTCACAAACGTTGGTATTGTCTTTATCACCTCTAGTAGGGGGAGGTTAATATTAACATTCTTCAATAATTGTATAGCTCCATGAATTTTTTATTTTCCTTGGCCGGACGTAGGCGACTTGGAAAGGGAACATGATTATAAATAGTCAACTTCTTCGGTGGTGCATTTAAGGAATCGATGGAGTCTTCAGTTGCTGTCGGCCCCGAAATATTTGGATTTGAAGATTTATGCATTAGATCGGCCGATTTGGTTGCATATACTTGTGGTTGGGTTTCGGCCTCTTTCTTGTCGTTCTCCTTCTCTAGCTCTATGTCGTTATCTACCTCTTTTCCACTTCTCAGAACATGAATAGCCGAGGCTTGCTCCGTTTGACTCGGAAGCCTATTCTTGTCGTTCAACAATGTCGCCATGGTTGCCGAGAGTTGTCCTATCATCATATCTGAATGCTTTTGCCCTTGCTGTATAGTCTTAACAAGTTCATCAATCCTTTACTCGACCTTATTTACTTGTGAAGCCAATTGGGTGAGTCCCTCTTGGTTTCTAATTGTTTCAGCCACTTGATCTTGCTGCCAAACCAATAACTGATCATCTATTTGAACTTTAGTAGGTATCTGCCCTTGCGTATGGAAATTATTCTGAGGTGGTGGCAATGGAGCTTGCGCATGTGGTGATGGATATTGCGCATTGAATCTCTTAGCGGGTTGCTGCCCCTGATTAGAAAGATTCTGGAGGGCGTTAACGTCTTCGTGCTGTTCATTGTTGAGCGGGCACATATCGGCTAAATGTTTGGGGGATTCGCATTGGTGACACGTCGCAGCAATCTTCCTTGAAGAGGCCTTGCTCGCCCGCTCGGCCTTCCAAGCTGCTAATTTCTCATCAAATATCTCCTCGCACTTCGCTTTGACTAATTTACCATCATCTAAATCAGGATAGGGAATGGACAACTCATTAACTTTTAATTTACGAGGCCGAGATTTGGTTTGTCTAGATTTCTCGCTCTGTTTCTCCAATACTCGTTGTGCCTTGCGGGTCGTTAAATCTCCAAAATCTCCTCCTGCTGCTATTTCAACTTGACTTTTCCCCATGAGCGACAAACCATCAAAGAAAAACTGGTTAATTATCTCGGGGGAGTAGCTATGATGGGGGCACGCTTGTAAAAGTATTTTGTAACCCTCCCATGATTCATGAAACAATTCTCCCTCCACTTGTTCGAAGTTAGCAATCTGCCTCCGAAGATGCCCCGTTGTTTACGCTGAATAGTATTGATTGAGGAACTTCTCGCTTATCATCTCCCAATCAGTTAATGATCTTGATTCTAAGGATAGTAACCATGTCTTCGCCTTGTCTTTCATGCTATAGGGGAAGCAAATCATTTGCATCTCCTCCTGGTTAAGGCCATTACCCACAAATTTGCCTACTTCATCGATAAAGTAGTTTAAAAACACTAAAGGATCTTCATGGGCATTTTCGTGCAAAGTTGGAAGTAAATTAAGTTGATACGGTTTAATCTCTACTTCCCTTGCAGTCGGTCCAAGAACAATAGCAGACTCATAAGGCACAACCTTCGGGCGTGCCAAATATCGTTGTCGAGGTGCTCGGGGGTGTCTCGGTGCTCTCTCTATGATAGGCAGCCTCATAATCTCCTTCGTAATCTTGGTCATCGAACCATTTATCTACAAACTCTCGTCGAGGGATTGGTCTGTCAGGATAATCTTCATACACTTCCTCGTCATGTTGAGCGTTCCTTCCTCTATTTCCTTGTTCTAGTTGTAGCGGGGCCCGATTGTTTGGTGGTTGATTGTGACCTCCAAAGTATCGCGGTTCGCTTCCATAATTCCTATGTCTTRGTGTTTGAGGTAAGGGTAAATCATTGTTTATAGCATCGAGCAACTCATTATGGCCGCCTCCATGATTAGATCGTCTCGCCATGGATTCGGGAATCTCGTCGCACACAAAATTCGTGTCTAAAGAAGAATCGCTCTCAGACTATCAAACTTATACCAAAAATAAATAGAAAAAAGAACTAAAAAGCTAATAAAAATAAAGACAAATCTACGCTAATCAGTGTCTAAAGCTTTGATTTTGAAAGCATCAAGATGGTTAACGTTTTGTCATTTTGTAACTTGCTTTTGTTTTTTTTTCCCTAAAGAGAAATGTTACACTATAAGGTGCCTTCCCAATTCTTCCATATGATAGTACTTCATGTAAGGAATAAGAAACCAAATCAAATATAATTGTATATCCAAATATATATGTTCAGGTATTCAAAATCAATATGGCTGCATGCATACGTGTTTATTGCTTGTGCCCACATCAAAACTAATTTGTGAGCCATTAAAATCTCTATGTTCAAGAAAGAAGATAGCAATGATATTTCGAAGCATTTACCTCTTGCAATATCAACCCAAATGAAAAACCATCCGCCTTAGTATCGTATTCCTCTTGTCTAAAAACTTCTAGGGCTATATAGCGCCCTGAGTTTGGAAATATATATCATTTGCACATTTTCAATGAACTGTAGCACTTGAATACATTAATCTTAAGTGTTTATGAATAAATGAGTTTTTAACAATGAAAATTAATATGGTGAACATCAAGTCTTCAGAATATCATCAAAAAACTTAACCAAAAGTTGTATCATTCGGAAATCAAAATAGCTCAAGTGCTACGATCACACCTGCGCCGATCCAAATTGAATCTCATCAGAATTTTAAATCTACTCGCACAAAATTGCAAATAACAAGCGATTCAACTCCAAAAAAAAACTCAATAATTATAAAACTAACAAATTAAGTATAAATTAACTATGCTAACGATATTCATATACTTGAACATAGTATAAATTACCCAAACACGTTGCAAGATCAACACTATGTAACAAAAAAGCATATTTTAGTGATGAAAATATATTTAACCTCGTCAAAGAGAACCCTATAGGCATTCAAGTCATGGTAGAGTGGACGACCTTCTCGTATACGCATGGACCACTCGGGGGTTTGATTCTCCCCTGCAAGAATTTTATTTATTTATTTTTAAATGAGAACATAGTAAATCTAAAACATCAAAAAAAATTATGTGAAAATACACTGTAGCAGACATCAAGACTCCATGGTCAAACATGTACCCTTATATTTCTTTATTTTTTTAAAAATCAAACTCAATCCCAATTCAAAGATGAACACATGAGATTCTCAAAATACTAAAAGAGTTCCACCGACTCTCACACTAATCCAACAGCAGAAAGCTTTAAAACTCATAAGCTTGAGCTAAATTAGAAATTTAGGAGACAAATAAACTACAAATTCGAGCTAAATTAATTATTTGCACAAGAAAACTTACTGTGAAGCAAATGCTTAGCGAGCATCTCATTAGGCATAAACTCGGCAACAAGCAATCTCTCATCCCCATCGCAGCAATACCCAGTCAGATTAGCCAGACTCTTATGCCTCAGCTTACCCACTTCCTTCGCCGCATCCTTCACAGATTCAATTAAAGCATGTATTCAATTTTAATTTAGAAAAGAAAACAAAATATGCTTGTATATAAATAAAATAAAAACATATACATACAACAAACTATTTAGGATTAGGCCACGCCATCTTGGTGAATTTCTTGACGGCGATCCAGCGCTGGTTCACCAAACGTCCTTCGTAAACGACATTCGGAGCTTTCTCGCCGCTCTCGGAGACGATGTTGTCGGAGCTGAAGTTGTTGGTGGCGGACTTGAGCTCCGCCCCCTTCTCTGGGCACGAGAAGGGAATAGGTGACATCGAGAGGCATCGATAAATCGGTGGCATTGAGCGGGCTCAAGCTTCTGGCTATGGGGTTTAGGTGGTCGGGCTTTTGGTTTCGGGCCTAGATTTCTGGATCCATAAATTCACAGATTGTAGGAGGGGGAAAGGAGATGGTGATGTTTTATTTTTTCAAGTTCTCTGCGCGTGTGTGGTGATGAAATTTGAGGGGCATTTCTAATTATGTCCGGATGAGAGAGAGAAGCTTCTAACCGAAAGGGCATTTCTAATTAGGAGATGGTGATGTTTTTATTTTTTTGAATTTTTGATTTTTTTATAATTTAATATTTTTGCGGATGACGTGGCGAATGCAGATCATCGGATGAGACACGGATCAACGGTTGAAACAACTTGCTTGAGCAAGACGAGGATCGGTAACATGGCAGACTACTTTTACGGTGGTTTTGATGGAACGTCATTAAATGTCATCACATTCACGGCGGTTCTAATGGAACCGACGTTAAAACCAGAGAACTAATTAACGTCAGTTCTTAAGGAACCACCGTGAATACTTGTTAATTCACGGCGGTTCCTTAAGAATCGACGTTAATTAGTTCACATTTAACGTCGGTTCTGAGACAACCGCCGTAAAATGTAGGATTCTACGGCGGGTTTTAGAGAACTGATGTTAAATTATAGATTTAACATCGGTTTTCTGGAAAACCGCCGTAAAAACATATTTAACTGCGGTTTTCTAGAACCGTCGTGGATGAGGCGCCGTGAAATATTGTTTCTACAGTAGTGACCATCCATTTTAATTATGTATTACTTTTATAAAAATATTTGTGGATGTGTGCACAATAGAGTTTCAGAAGCGTGGATTGTCGCATTCTCATATATTGTTATTCCTATTGAAAGAGGCCAAGTATCCTACTCTCGTAGATATGGATAGAATAATTTCAGCCAGAATACCTAATGAAGCGTCGGACCCCGCATACTATAAAGCCGTGAAAAAACATATGATGCACAGATATTTTGCATGTAATTGTGGTGTTTTTCTCGTATTTTTAATTAAGGTTTAGTATCGTTTGTAGTGGTTTTGAGTCGAGTTTCATTAGGTAATTAGGTTGTTTTCTTAATTGAATGTTTTGAGCTGTATGTATACGATATTGGTGATATTTGTGTGATTCTTGGGTTTTAATGAATTAGATTTGCGCCAAGACGTGCCGGCATGCGCCTAGGTTTGAGCCAAGGCATTGAGACCCAAAATTCGTGCCAAAACAAGAAAATTGGGCCGAAAGCAGCCCAAATCAACTGCCATGTCAACCGATTGACTGAGAATAGCCCAAATCGACTGAACAACAAAGGCTGACCCGTTTCAACAGCAAGGCAGTCGATCGACTGCCAACCTGTCGATCGATATGCAGTTGATCGATTGCACCGCTGCCGATCAACTGCATCACCGGGATTTTTGGCATTTTTTGATAATTTTGCCCCTGCGAACCTCTATGTAAACCCCACATATTTCCCCAACAAAGAAACCCACTCTCCTCCCAACTCTTGCATGGGTTTGGGATTTAATTTCTCTCTCTAAATCTTAGATTTAATTTCAAGTTTTTCCTTGGGTTTGTAAGCTCAAGAAGAATTCAAGTCATCACTTGGATTCTATTTTGATTGTAATTTCATTCAAGTTTTTGGATTCTCTTTCTTAATTCAAGTAAGTTTTCCTTAATTTTCTTTCTTGTTTTTCAATTTCAAGCTTGTTCTTCAATTTATGCATTTTGCCTTAGCTCATAGATTTATTGTTAGATTTGTGATTTGCTTTACGGAATCTAGGTGAGTGACATGACACACATTGATTATAGATTGGGTCCTTGATCGTTTTTGTTTTAAGTATTTCATATGCTTTATTTTGGTTTTTATTTTCATGCATGGTTTTATGTTGAATCCTAGATCTACTCTTCGTTTCTATTTATATTTCGAAAAGTTTTTAACTTTCATGTCAACTTTTATTGCACTTTCTATTGGTGATTTCGTTTTTCGTTAATTTTCATTATTTAAATTTTATGATCATGCATGCATAGTTGTACCTTAGGCTTTTATGCTTATACTTTGTTGTTTCTTTGCTTTTTATTACTTATTTGATCATTGCTTGCAAATTCAATATGATAAATGCAAGAGGCATTCGAAACACGTGCTTTACTTTTCATAGTTCGTCGTAGTTTCTCGTTTATTTTCGTAATTTTCTATTTATTTTCGCTTTCTTTCAATCTCTTAAGCTAAAAACCCATTGATTCATACATTCGCATCGAATTCCAATAATACCAAGCCATATGAACCCTTATCTATACTAATCCACAAAAAACTTTTCTCTTCAAAATGACGCCATAGCGACTTGGCTTGGTTAAGGTTTTTGATTTGTTTATAGTTTCTTTGTGTTTTTAGCTTTCTTTTATATTTCACGTTTTGCTTGAGTGTATGCAAGGTCATCAAGCTCGTTGGAATGATCTGGCTCCTTACATTTCGAATCCCGAAGGTTTTCGCAAGTTAATTCACACATGAGCCTACCCCAAGGTAACGCATACATTTCCAGTCCTTATGGCAATGGGGATTACATTCCTAACATGGGAGGGTATGGTGCAAACCATGTTGAGAATGGGATGAATAGTTTTGGTTTTGGCAACGTGGGAGGGCATGGTGCAAACCATGTTGGGTTTCGTGGCTTAATGGGTATGAATGCTCCATATGGTGGTTATGATGCTCCCAATCAATTCTCAAAATATGTATAATGGAGGATTTGTTATCCGAATGGGAACGTAGGTGGCCGAAATCCAAATCCCATTCTGTATGGAGGTTATGGTGTTCCCAGTCATTGTCCGAATATGTATAATGATGGTTTTGCGATTCCGATTCGGAATGTGGGTGGCCAAAATCCGAATCCCGGCCCGTATGGAGGTCCTCATACTTACAGTTTTAATTATGCCCCGATTGGTGACGATAATAATGCTCAAAATCCCGATCKYTWTHCGTTGTTTGGAGGTGTGAGCCCTAATGCCCAAAATGCTCCCCCCTGTCTTTACTATGAGAGAGGTTAACAAAGCCTTTTTGGGGGCGACTATTTCATCTTGTGTATCCCTTCCTCCCGAGCGAAAATCTTCTCGAACAATGTATATTGGTGCTAATGATGTGAGTGAAGCTTCTTCCTCTAAGGAGCTTGATTTGGAAAAGAAAATAGAGGCTATGGAGGCTCTAATTGCTAAGTTATCTATCCCAAGACCGGATCCTCCGTGTGCATCGTGTGGAATGTTTGGTCATAATACCACGTCCTGTCCTTCAAATCCCTCGTTCAATATGCCGATGCCTCATTTGGAGGAAATGTATGGGGGTCATGGGTATCAAATGGGACCCGGATGTGCTAGACCATCTTTTGCTCACCCGCCGACTCATAATCCTCCTTATCATCCTAGCAACCGCATTCATTCAAATTTTAGTTATGCCAATACAAATGCGGGTGTCACTCCTCACGTGGGCCCATCTCGTTCGCATATTCTGGTGAACGCTCCTAATCTACCTTCCGATCCAAATCTCTTGGTCATTATGCGACAAATGCAATCTTCTCCCGTTATGTCGGCCTCATTCGATGCTAAGTTCAATGCTCTTGAGGATACGACCAATGGGTCAAACACTAACATAGGGCAACTAGAAAGCGATGTTAATATGCTAAATCAAGCTAATGAGAAAGAAAGTTTCCAAGCCAACCTTCGCTTGCTCATGCGGTCACGGTCCTTGGAAGTGGTGGGATGGTTGATAATAAGATTGTCCCGCCGTCTGAAGAGGAGGTGGTTTCTATTACGAGTGTTCTTACTCCTCCCGATGCCACCCCCGTGGGTCCCACTTTGGCAAAGGAACTTCCCGATGACCTACGCAAGTTTTCAAACCCATACAAGGCACCAACCTCTAACAACCCTATGCCCTATCCATCAAGCATATCTAATGAGGATTGCTTACATATGAACGTGATCCAAGAGTTGGTCGAACAAGTTTATATGGAGAAAAAGAGCATTGAGGAAGAGTCTGACCCGAGGGCTTGTGTTAAAGGTTGTGGTGAGGGAAATGAGACCCTTGTTCGTAACGACGATTCAATTGTGCTTCAATGTGCCCAAGGTTTGTGCGAGAAAGATTGTTTATGTGTCGTTGAGGGCAATGACGAAATTCTAGAGAGGGAGGTGGAGATTATTGATGATAAGATTAAAAAGCTTAAAGATTATCTTCAGGGGATCGTTGCATTATTTGAATTAGCCCCTAATGAGGTCAAGAGGAGGCACAAGCCCGAGCTTAAGCCTCTCCCATCTCACCTCAAGTATGTCTCTTTGGAGGAAGAGGAGAGCAAACTGATCCGAACTTTTTACACCTGTTTTTTAAAATAAAAAGCTCTTCCACAAGAGAACGGAGCTATTTTAGGTGATAGGTTGGACACAAGTCGATCTCTCGAGGATTGAAATTCGAAATTTTCAACGTTTGTTTAGTCACGATAATTAAAACACACGATCACGTTTTTTGGTTTGTTCAATCTTCGAAAAGTATAAACTACGAATTAAAAACTAAACTAAAACGCAAGAATTAAAAARGCTGAATTAATTAACCTTAGATTTTTAACTAAACTTGAAAGCATAAAATTAACCAAATTAAAAACCTAGATTAAATTACTAATTAATTAATTAATTAAAAACTCAATTTAAATTTAAAACAAGCAATAACTCAATAATAAACTTCAAAACGCAGCAGCATAAAACTCATAAACAAAACTAATTAACCTAAACAAATCTAAAAGCATGCATAAAAATCAACGAACATGAATAAACGACAATCTTGATGCATAAAAACGAGCAAAACATGTAAACTAGATCGCATAAACATCAATGATCAATCCAAGTCTCCAACATCCAAACATGAACCATAGAAACTGAATAAAAACAAAGGATTAAAACCATATAACGTTTAGCGAAATTGTAGTCTAACAACGAGCGTAAGAACATGAACATGAAAATAATAATCTAAACATGAAAACTATGACGAAAGCTTAAAAAAAACATAAAAAGGGAATAGAAAACTTATTAAACAAAGTAGATGCAGTAAATTCTTCGTGTTCTCCACAGATATACGCTGAAAATTGGATGGAAACGGGTTGGAAACGTCGAACGAGCTCCGGAACGCGCTTTCGTTGAATCTTCAATCTCCGCGTTTTTTGTGTTAAATCCAACTCCAAATCCTAGGATTATGTGTTTGGTAAGTTCTTAGAGCCAGAGATATCTCTAATTCGGATTATAGGGGAGGTATTTATAGTTGTAGGAAGTCTTGGGCAAAAAGAAACCCTAAAAACGGAATTCTGGGCTGTCGCGTCGACGGTGCGTCGACTGACGCATGCTGGTGCTCGGCGTCGGCTGGGCCAAGGTGCGCGCGTCGGCTGGGCAGTTGCGTCGACTGGGTGCGCGTCGACATCGACGCTTCAGCAAGTTGCGTCGACGCTGCGTCGACTGACGCGGATCATGGCGTCGAGGTGCAGTCGACGCGACAGAGCGTCGGTCTCCGTTTCTTGATCTTTTGCTACCGGAAAGCTCGTTTTCTTCTCGTCATTCCAAATCTTCAATTCAAGCATCCTTAAATGCGTCTTTTTAACAGCGTTCTTCAGCTCGTTCCACTGCTAATAAAGAAAATTTAGCGCAATTAAGCTGCAATCTACGAAATTAAGCACAAAACATAATAAACGAAATAAAAACACGAAATACTAAAAAGAAGAAAAATACGAATAAAAGAACCTAAAAACCCATAAAATCACACAAATT